>JAEQML010075846.1:0-13646 GCA_016904865.1 Pissodes strobi
AAAAATAGATTTATTTATTTCCGGGTTCAGAGATTTTTTTGAAGACAGCGGTAGTTATACTGA
The DNA here is from genome assembly GCA_016904865.1 of Pissodes strobi. Taxonomy (NCBI): domain Eukaryota; kingdom Metazoa; phylum Arthropoda; class Insecta; order Coleoptera; family Curculionidae; genus Pissodes; species Pissodes strobi. Next base: position 64 of record JAEQML010075846.1, read on the forward strand.
GTGGAAGGTGAGGGGTTATCGCTTAATATTTAATAGAGAAACTTTCCCAAAGCCGACGACACTGTCAGCTATATCGCAATTTCCATTTAGCTTTTATGAGCAAAGTTTGCTTAGTATCTATACTAAATACAAATGATGCCATAAAATGCACATTTGTGCATAGAAAATTTAACTTTGTTTTCGGCTGATCTGAATAAAAGCACGCTGGCCAAATCATTATTTCAAGTTCTGCTAAAATGGCAAAAGTAATGTAATATTCCTGGCAATACAGGTCGGTTTTGTGAGTTTTATAGTCGTTTCACGGGATTATTCTGCAAACATGGCTAGAGCTAAGTGTATTTATATTATTTCTAGTTGTTTTAAAACTGAACATTTGGATAAAAGGCGGGGTTCTAAGACTTTATAAGAGAAAATTAACATTGGAACTTGAGATTATGCAAGCTTTCACATATTCGATTTGCTTTTTCTACTGGATGTTTTTTATACATCCTCGAAAAATATTTAAACACAACAATAGTAAACATGAAGAAACACACTTTTATTTTTTTTCTCGCCGTAATAAGATACAAAAAAGTAGTATTTAGCGATTTCCATATTTTTATTTCTTTTCAATATTCAGGGTTTTTAAAAAATTTCGACATATTTATATAAGCCTTTACATGTCACCCTGTGTATGAGGCAAACATTTCTCACCACTAGCTATGCCGTTAATAATCATTGTAACAGGAACCATGAGTACAGGGTGTAGCAGCAGTTACCTATAGGAATTTCAAAATTTCAATTTTGTTTTTTCGATAAATTTTCGTACATTTCACCATTGGAATTTTGTCAGACCTAAGATAATTAATCACATTATACCAACTTTAATAAAGGTGTCGGGAGCAATGAACTTTTTTGCCCAAACGGTTTTTTAATTTTCTCCAATCTTTATTATTAGTTTATATAGAGTGGTTGTTTTTGACTCCAAACGGAATGGAGGGAGATACACTGGTGGCAGGAATCATACAATATATTCCATTTTTTATTTACTGTACTACAGACTAAAACAAATAACTTGAAAATTTTTAATCTTATTGCGGATATACAGGATGTGTTATGAAAACCGATATAAGATGTTATATATTTACCTACATATTTAGATATTAAATATCAATAGATCTCCCTGCTTTCTTTCCGTGTTGCTGTAAGTCTAAAAGAAATAAAATGTTGTTATGGATATACAGGGTGCGATCAAAATAAGAACCAGACATTTTTATACGCTTTGCCTTTAATGTCGCTAGATTTTGATAATAATAATAACATTAATAATTAATCTAGCTAAATATTCTTAAGTTTTAGGTAATTTTCCAATTGCTATATGATCTAAATAGCAAAGTTCATGGGTCGATATACTGTTAGAAAGAAATTCAGAATTAAGTCTTTATTGGCTTTTAGCATGGAGTATTTTATATTAAAATATTTATTATAAATAACGTTTGGCCAAATTGGCTGTAAAAATATGATTAGATTTAGAGGATCATGGATCTGACAATGCAGTCTGTCTTATTAAAATTAAATAAGCCATGGAAAAGCAATTAATTGCATTTGACATTTTAGAAACCAAATTTAAATACCTAATTTGCCTTGCTTACGCTCAATATGCCTTAAAAGTATTAATATTTGCATCGTTGCAAGGAATTGCATCTTTTTCTGTTATATATATTTTTATGTTCTTCGGTTTGAACGCAATTTTATAGACAGCATATTTAAGGTACGACCGCACATGTTTATATTACATATTTTATTATTAAATACTACATGTTGGAAGCCCATAAAACGTTCCTTCTGATTTTTTTTCTGACATTTTATCGACTTATTAGCTTCTCTATTTATTAAATGTTACAGCAGTTAAAGAATGACCCAAAATTTAAAAATATTTAGCTAGAATTAATTATTATGAAAACCTTACATATTAAAGACAGAAGGTTTCTGGTTCGTATTTTACTCACACTCTGCATATCTATAACAACAGGGCCCAGTTAAAAGTTGTTTCTTTTAGACTTACAGCAACATACGGAAAAAGCAGAGTGATCTGGCGTGATTCAATATCTACATATTGTAGGCAAAGAAATAAAATTTATGGTCGGTTTTCATGACATACCCTATATATCCGCAACAATATTTAACTTCTTAAGTTGTTCGCTTTAGTCTTTAGTACAACGAATCACAAATAATAATAATATTTTGTAGAGTTCCAAGAACTAATGTGTCTTCCGCCATGTCCTTTTGAGTTTAAAACGTATATATACTAATAATATAGGTAGAGTAAAAGTCAAAAAACAGTTTGGGCAAAATGATTTATTGTTCACAAAACTTTTAATAACCTTGGTATAATGTAATTATCATAGATCTGGCATAGCTCCAAGAGCGAAATGTACGAAAACGTAAGGAAGAGGCAAATTTAGAATTTCATAATTTTTATCTAACTTCTGTTACATCCGGTACTCATGGTTTCTATTACAATAATTGTTAACGACATAATTAGTAATATTAAAATAATAAATTAGGTGAGAAATATTTGCCTCAAATACAGAGTGTATATAAATATGTCGAAATTTTCGAAAAACCCTGAACTACAAGAATCCATCGGATCACCTAACTTTAATGAGGATTGATAATGCGTTTGAAAATTATAAATGAACGCCAATTAAAATGGGATTTCTGTTGAATTAATTGTTACTCAAAACTATTTTTGATATGCCGACGGATTGCAATTTTTTGCTTTCACAGATTTTATATAATTAAAGGGTCAATGACCATGGAACAATTTTGATCATTAACTTGCAAGGAGTTTATTAGCTTTAATGCATCACTTTTTAAAATAGATTGTGAACACCGAAGTTTTTAAATTGACACTAAATTTGAATTATTATGATAAAAGAGGTGAAGTGACAAAGAAGTTAGATATTTCTCATAAGATTCATACAAAATTCGGTAGAGAAATGGGCGGTAATTGACAATTTATCGGGTGGTGCGGGCTGTGCCGATAAAACTATATTTTTTATCCGATCGGACGAAAAACTATACCTTTCCGATGTGTTTTCTCATCGCAAAAGTCATGATTCCAGTATATTGTATCGTTGCTTGGCAACATGCAATAACTGTACGTACAACATTTCCGTCCTATGCCGGGAATATAAAATTTCTGTCATATTTAAACACCTTGTTTGTCAGATCTGACGTTTATCAAAGGCAAGATCCGAGAATAACAACCGCAGAGAAGCGACAACATAAATTCCGCCCAAAAATTTAGAGTGGGAGGTAAACCGGCCAACTGTCATCGCGACGAGCTTGTCAGTTTAGTTTAGACCGAGATTTGTGTAGTACCGTCGTCGACGACAAAATTTTTGCGTCATCACCAGTTTCCTTTGGTTTATTATTGAAGTGACTTCTTAAGCGAGGGTAAAGTCAGAAAAAATGAAACGCTTATCAAATTGAAACGCTTTTCAAAGTGAAACGCCTCTTTAATTAAGCATGTTCCAGTATAGCTAGGGGGCTGAAATTTTTAGGACATGTAGCCGGGGTAAAATGACGATCCTGGATGAAAACTGGACCATTTCGGTAGAACGGGAAGAGCTATGGAAGGAAGGGCTCTAATTTAAGGGGATTTTGGGGAAAAAAACATTTTTTACCGATCTCTGCAACGGAGCCTCGGATCGAAAATATGAGTGGGGGTGGGAATTATACCCCACCTCCCCGGATATTAAAATTTATTATAACGTATCGGAACCGGTTCAAATGACTAAAATAAGTTAAGACTAAGTGAAACTAACCGAAAGTTGATTCGACGACTAACCGAATCTATTAAAATTGATTTTAACGTATCGGAACCGCTTCAAATGACTAAAATAAGTTGAGAATAAGTGAAACTAACCGAAAGTTGATTGGACTACTAACCCAAACTAACCAAATCTATCAAAATTGATTATAACTTACCGGAACCGGTTCAAATGACTAAAATAAGTTGAGGCAAAGTGAAACTAACCGAAAGTTGATTGGACGACTAACCCAAGCTAACCAAATCTATTTAAATTGATTATAACATAACGGAACCGGTCCGGATGTAAAAAGTCAATCAGTTACACCTACTATTAACATATGTCAAAAGTAAGAAATAATTATGTATATACGAATATGTCATGATGAATACGTCGTTGTAATGTCATTGTAATATGTCAAAATGTATGTTAAAATATTGTAAATTCATTCCTTATTAAAATACGACTATGCACGATTCTGCCAATCAAACGTTTTAAGAAAATATCAAATGTCACAGATTAATATATTCGTCAATATTTCCCTTCATATAACAGATATCCAAAAAATTGTTTAACAAAACATTTGTATTTTTCGATGCTCTATCGTTTGGAAAAAAAAATTACACGTAAAACTGTCACAGTTACAGCTGTCAAATTTGTTTATATTAATCTGACATATGTCAAAATACATTGTTAAAATTCTGACATAATTTAAGAATTATATTTTGACATATACTTTTAATCATTAAAAAAGGTAGCTAATTTTATGTTACATATTATGGGTTAATATGACAGTGAGAGATGTTACATAAGTTTTGATTTTTTTCCACTACTTTAATGTCGACATATGCCATTTTTTTAAATAATATGTCTAAATTATTCATTAAATATATATTATTATGACGATCTTCTTAAATTAACCCATTGTTTTGTGCTAACTGTTTGAGTAAATGTAAATATGCTTAACCAATATTTCTTTGTCTAGTAGTATTACGTTATATTTTATATGATAACAACGATATTTGAACGTCACATGAAAACAATGAGAAAATGTTATAAATGAACACGATATACGTTCCAGATATATTTTCAATTATCTATAGAATACTGACAGTTGGAATAAATTGGTTTATGCAGAAAAATATGTTTTGAATTTCTCTACAATATATCTTAATACTTTTTTTCGATAGGACCTTTAATAACAAAGTTATTTCGAATAAATCGTAAATGAATCAAACTTTTTCGGTTTCCTATTGTATTTCATTAATTTTTTCTCACTTAATTATTAACTAAACAGAAAAGCTATACATTTTTTGTATAGCTTTTATTACTCTATCAATTACCGATTTTTAATTTAGAGAATTCGAACCTTTTTCAAAAATGTTATGAGAGAGCGGCGCAGACGCATGTCTGCATCCGTTACGTCAAAGATTTAGTGAATGTTAGAGTCCAACGAAGGTATGGTATTTTTAAATTTTTAAGTGAAACATATCAATATAGTGATCATCCACCTTCTTTACTTGTTTTAGTTTCGGACCCTATTGCATTGCATTCTTTAATGATTAAAAATGTATTAAAAATATATATCAATATATAATACTTAAATATGTCAAAATGTTAACAATGTATTTTGACATATGTCAGATTAATATAAATGAGGCAGCTGTAACTATCAAATGTGACAGTTGCACGTGTCATATTTTATTTCCAAACGATAGAACATCGAAAAATACAAATCTCGGTTAGTTTCACTTAGTCTCAACTTATTTTAGTCATTTGAACCGGTTCCAATACGTTATAATCAATTTTGATAGATTTGGTTAGTTTGTGTTAGTAGTCCAATCAACTTTCGGTTAGTTTCACTTATTCTCAACTTATTTTAGTCATTTGAAGCGGTTCCGACTCGTAATAGTCAATTTCAATAGAGTTGGTTAGTTTGGGTTAGTCGCCGAATCAACTTTCAGTTAGTTTCACTTAGTCTCAACTTATTTTAGTCATTTGAACCGGTGCCGACACGTTATAATCAATGTTGATAGATTTAGTTAGTTTGGGTTAGTCGTCGATTCAACTTTCGGTTAGTTTAACTTATTCTCCACTTATGCTAGTAATTTTAAGTGGTTCCGATACGTTATAATCAATTTTAATAGATTTGGTAAGTTTGGGTTAGCCGTCGAATCAACTTTGGGTTAGTTTCACTTAGTCTCAACTTATTTTACTTATTTGAGCCGGATCCGATACGCTATGAACAATTTTAATAGATTTGGTTAGTTTGGGTTAGTCGTCCAATCAATGAATGAAGTGAAAATTTCGTAACGCGAGACGAATACATAAATCATCTCGTGATGCGACCTTGAAAAATCACTCTCATGAAACCAAAGAATAATTCACTTCAAAAAGGTTAGAACGCGACAAATCAGAGTTTAAAAAGTTAAATCCTAACTACTATTCATAATACATTTCTAATAAAGTAAATAATAAACATGTAATTAATTACATGTTTTATCGGTGTATAGCATTTCTTTTCCCTTCATTACATTTATCTCAGTGTATTAAACCGGCCATCTGTCACATATGACAAATTGAACTTGGATCTTTAACTTCAAAGGTGCCGACGGGTTTTGTCGCTTCTCTGCGGTTTTTATTCTCGGGCAAGATTTAGCTGTAGTTTCCCTAGTTACGTAATAAACTCCAAGTTCGCTCGTTCAAAACTTGATATTATGTTGAGTTTAAATTTAAAACACCGTTTTTATTTAGAGTAATATTTGGCTCTATTTTTATAAATACGTATTCTAATTAATTCCGATCGGATAAAAAATAGTATGTGCAACTCGTAGGAAAAGCACATTCCTGGACTCCTGTGTTTACCACAATCGTCCAGGAATGTTTTGCTTTTCCTCCTAGTTACACAATATACTATTGTGTGCCTAGATGTGCAATGGAAGCAATTCGAAACTTATTTTCATTACCTTTAGTTAGTTATTATTTACCGAAATTTTAGAAAAATGCTTGTTTATACACACATAGAAAAGAGTTCTCAAACTGAGGGAATTGACGTTATTCCAAGAGCATATTGACTTTGATATGTGGCAAAAGAATATTACTTTGTGTGGAGAGAAGAATTTCTTCACCTCAGAAAAGAGTTCTCAAACTGAGGGAATTGACGTTATTCCAATAGCATATTGACTTTCATATGTGGCAAGAGAATATTATTTTGTGTGTAGTTATATTTTTTCTTAAGCTATACCTATATGATAAATATCGACAAGCTTAATAGCGGGCTGTATTTCTATAAAGTTATTCAATTCAATTTATGAAGAGCATTCTGAAAAATTTATAGTTTTATCAGGATTTCTAACATAGTTTACAAAATTTGAAAATTATGTTAGATTACTCGATAATAAACCTTGTTTATTATCTCATTGGCATCTACCTTGTCATTACCCCGATTTAGGCATATTGCATTAATAACAAAATAAGAATTCATCATTCAATAAATGATAAAATTTAAATCACAGTAGTAGGTACTAAAGAATAGTATTCGAACTCATGAGTCGTCACATGCGTGAAAAGCTGTCAACATATATGCTCCTAACGTATATAAGTTGTTGAGACTCCTTCAAATTCGCAGGCCAGAAAGACTTCGCTTCAGCCTTTAATAGGGAACGGAAGGGAATATTGTAACAAATACTTTAAAAGTGGGCATATAAACTGCTCGTCAAAAAAAACGACGCACCTAGTTTTTTGGACAATATTTGAAAGCTCGTTATTGGAAACCTACTCAACCGATTTTAAAAAACTTTGGAAATTCTGAATAGTTGATTCTTTGGCTCTTACGTCTAATTTTTGTAATAAGATATTTTGCACCTAACATATACTACAGGGTGTTAAAGAAAGAGATGTTTTTTTTACAAAATTTCAAGTTATCCCCATTCATGGGATAGTTGAGATTGATAGTCGTAATACCTCTCTTTACTTACAGTTAGGTAATACCTCGGGACGTATTTGAGATTTTGTGGATATCTTGGCTAACTACGATTATATGGCAATTTTTCGAAAATTGTCGTTATTTTCCAGTTTAGTCCCAATAATGAACAAACTACGTATCCAAGAATTGTGAACACGACGTCTTACGGTAGGTCATATGCTACCAGTTTATGTACGTTACGTCATCCATAAAACCAGAAAGTTCAGATTAAGGGATATGTTTTACACAAAATATTGCACGAATATTACTAAATGGTCCCTAGAATACCTAAGAATAGAAATGATAGGTGGGTACTTAAATAGGATCCTCTGTTAAAAAATGAATTCTTTTATTACCATTTTACTTTTTCAATCACCCTGTATATTCGAAGGTAATTTCGAGTGTAATTTGAACGGTTGTAAGAGACAAAAACTCGTTTGCATATTTATGGTAACGTTACACGAAGTAATATCCTTATTTTACCATATTTTGACAACTGACTGATTTATCACCAAAAATCAAAAACCGTTTCGAGAAAATACCCCATTCTTAATAATCCATGGTATTAAGGTCGCATTTTAAGTTTACAAGTATAATTTTCTTTGGTTTGAATTTCTATTTTGAATTTTCAAAAAAAAATTATTTTGTGTAAAACATATCCCATAATTTGAACTTTCTGGTTTACTGGATCACGTAACGTACATAAACTGGTAGCATATGACCTACCGTAAGACGCCGTGTTCACAATTCGTCGATACCTTCCGTAGTTTGCTCATTATTGGGACTAAACTGGAAAATATCGACGATTTTCGAAAAATTGCCATATAATCGTAGTTAGCCGAGATATCCACAAAATCTCAAAAACGTCCCGAGGTATTACCTAACTGTAAGTAAAGAGAGGTATTACGACTATCAATCTCAACCACCCCATAAATGGGGATAACTTGAAGTTTTGTAAAAAAAGCATCTCTTTCTTTAACACCCTGTAGTATATGTTAGGTGCAAATTATCTTATTCCAAAAATTAGACATAAGAACCAAAGAATCAACTATTCAGAATTTCCAAAGTTTTTTAAAATCGGTTCAGTAGGTTTCCAATAACGAGCTTTCAAATATTGTCCAAAAAACTAAGTGCGTCGTTTTTTTTGACGAGCAGTTTAGTTAGGCCTGAACTTATGGGAAATTTGTGCTACTGACATAATATATGCTTAAAATTAAAATTGTCGCTCTTTTCTTGATAACTCGTGCCAGACTTTGATGGTGTGTTAAGCCGCTTTCCATGCGCCTGAAGTACGCCACTAGTACTTTACACCTATTTCTGGCGTTCCATTTTACTTCTCCCATGTCAGCTGGAGCTCTACCCGATTTTTTCGAGTATCATGCACTTCAAGCAATTAAATGTCATACATATCAAGTTTTAAATTTCTATTATCCAAACTAACCGTATTTTTGATGGTGCCTTTAAATTTCTAGTTATATTTGTTAAAATTACCATAAAGGTTCATAAATTAAATAATATAAAATGAACATTCACGTAGTAGAGATTAATTGAATTTTTTGCAGCGAAATTCTTAGTAAGCTCAATAGCAATCAAATGTATGTACAAATGCTGAAAACTCAGCTGCAAGGTAGGCTTTGGAAGAAAGCAGCTGGTATTCCTAAAAAAAAATGTTTATTTATTATTTTTTCCAGGAATTCAATAGACTGCTGTTCCTTCTAGTACTGACAGTATTCTACCAATTCGCTATTCACTCCTATAACTATAACTCATATTCCCATTATTTATTACTTTATCTATTTAAATAAAACAAACTTCAACAAATTTTCGTTCCATTATTTTCTTATTTTCTTCTGCTAATTGATCCGTTGGCACATCTAGGTTAGATTTTTTACAAAGCGAATAAAGACGAAACAATAAAAAGATAAAAACATGTTTTTTTCTACGTTTACAAAATATGAATATTAAATAGATTTCATATTTAAAACATTTATCCTAAGCTCAATCACAAACTAAACAAAACAAGAATTTAATAGCTGTACGTCCTTGAACACATCTTAACTCTTCGAGTACTCGATACTTGCACGCTCGGGGTTTCATGCAACCATAATATTTCGTCCTGCATTGGAAAATGCCAGAAATGCGATAGAAAGGATCGTCAGTTAAAAGTCATACAAATGAGTATTGCAACATAGACCATTTACCAATAAATAATATAACCTTATGTTTTTGTACCTAGAACATATTATATGATTTCTGGGATATATTTTGAAACAATATCTAGGACCTTGACATTTACAATTTTCTGTAGTTTTTAATGGTCTTCAACAGTTTTATTACAACCAACAGTGTCTGCAGTTAATTTTTACAATGCAAATTTTTTAGAAAGGGATAACTAATGTTACGTCAGCCTTTTTCAATGGGATGCGAAAAACTCTAGCGGAAGGGTAACTCTGACATTTGCTATCCCTTAAAGATATAATAATATCCTTGTACTCTAAATATAAAGAAAACATTATCAACTGAATCACGGCTGCCATAAAGTAAAATCCATCTTTCCATGAATATTCGTAAAAATATATTACCACCGATAGATAAACGAGGATGTCTCGCAGTTAATTAATCCATTTTCAATAAAAATTTCTACATCATCGAAAACGCATAACAAAAAAAACATGCTGATCGCATACGCAGTGGTGGATGCAATTTAACAGCCATTCTCAGTTCTAGAATGACAAATTAGTAATCGTTGGAATCTTGTTACCCCTATTAAGCTAAATCGGATCCATTTTCTCTAATTTCCTCCATTTCTGCAATCATTTCCTGTATAGGTTAATTTGTTCCACTTTCAGGTTTCAGTTGCCATTCCAAAACTATGTGAGAAGAAATTCTGACTCTCTGCTCCATTTAAAGAAATATTATAATGTCCCTTCTATCATTTCTGAAATTTCACGTATAGTAAGGAAAACTACAAATATTACGTATACTTTTAATGATGACACTGTCTTGGCATAATGATTATTTATAGTTCTATTTAAGTGAAACTTGCGTCGATCTAGAAAATAATGAACAGGAAAATAATGAACAGCACGAAAAAAATCTGTTTTTACTTAAGAATTAGTAAATTCATCCGGGGATTTAAAATCTCTTAAAACTATATATTTTCACGATTTAAAATTGAAAACAATCAAATCCAACTTGGGAACAATCAAGAACAAATTGGAATAAAGCAAGTTCAAATTAAAATTAAACAATTTCAAAACGAGAATATAGGTTATCTATTCAAATTTGTGATATTGACAGCATTAACTATCGCCACAGAAAGAGTTTGGGTAAAAATAAGTCAATATAATATATTGAATAGACCTTATACTAAGAAATTAGAGGCTAAACATGTTTCAATACAAATTTGTGAGCAATAATGGAGATTGGAAGCAACTTGCAAATACACTGGATGTGAAAAAGTCCATCGCAGATCGATGGATAAATTTACATTATCAGGAGGAAGAAGACGATCTAAAATTGCCTATGAATCTTGCAATTCAGCTTGATTAAACTTCACGCTAATGACTAATCCATATTTTTAGCAGTCAGTTCAGCTTGCATACTCTATGCAATGTTGACTGCAGCGTGAGATAGATTTATGAACGTTTAGAAGAGTTAGGCGGTATGGTAATAAATGACATTCGCCGTGGCTACTTTCTAAATAGCTTACTCTATTTTCGACATAGTTATGGATAACATCTTCTGCTATGTACGAATATGGTGTTATTGATCAGGAAATTAACAAATCTGACCTTAGAAGATGACGTGAATATCTGATAATCACTTTTTAACTTAATATAAAGTGGTTTCAGTCAGTCTGCATTTAAATTGATCCAAATTTTCAAAAGAATCCCACGACAAATGATTTATTTACCGTTACTTTTTAATTCTGAAAGTAAGTTATTCTCACCTGAAAATAAAAATAGTAGTAGTAGCATAATATTCAATATATCTATGACTTTGTTATTCGAGTCACATGGGTCATAAACTGGCATGTATTTCTTATAGACATTATTTAATTAAAAATGTTTATGATAATAAATATTAAGTCCATAGTGCAGATATTGTCTTGAACTTAAAGCATATGACCAGGCTATCATTGATATTAAGTTCAAAGTATAAAAGTACTATTTTGGACATAACACAATTTGATGCTGCAGCAGCCGCTACTCGCTGACGTAATTTTTTTGTTTAATCGCCGAAGTTAAGCAGCGTCGAACGTGGTTAATACTTGGTTGGGTGACCGCTTGAGAATATCATGTACTTTTTTTGTTTTATATACTCATTTAATAATCTATGTTGGCAAACAAAATAATAATATAATATCCTACATTTTTTCCATTAAGTATTTGCTTTTTAAACGTGTTTTTTAGTAGGTTTTTTGTTACACGCGGCTACACCTTAAGAAAATAATTTTTTGATATGGCAAATTAACTAATAAAGTTTGGTTTAAAAAAGTTATTTAATGTTACAATACCTTTATATCTAAAGAAAAATAAATGACTTGAGTTTAAATTTATGACCGTTAATAATCACTAGTGTCATTCAATAAATTCCAAAAATCGTTCAGAGTTTTTATAAAATTAGGCCAACAGAGAACCTTAGTTATGCTTCATAAATCCCAAACTAAACCAAACTAACCCTAACAAACCAGTGCTTCCACTTTACTTAACATTATAACAAAATAATATTAAGTCCAAAAAATAAATTCGTAACTCCAAAAGCAAAGAAAAAAACACAACTCTCTTTTTACACTGTATTTGGTACTTATGAAATAATAAGTAATACTTCTGATATAAAAATAAAGAATTCTCTAGTAAGTTAAACAAATCGAAAATTTCAAAAATAAATCTTTAATTGACTTTTCCCAAAAATCGCTATTTTGGACGTAATAGGTACATATATTAACTTGCCAAATACAAATGGTTTTACAAGCCATATTTAGATCAAGCGCCCCTGGGATTGGAAATTGGAAACTGATATCCCTGGCTGAAAATTACATTTACAATGAAATAGCTAAGAATATGCGTCGATAGTTCTAGATAAACCCAATCACCATCATATTGAGAAAAATATATGGAAATAGCTAAATATTTTTAGTTCATACATTTTCTCACTAGTTAGTTGACGTCTGTTTATAATTCTGTAAATGTACATATCCTTAAAATAAAAATTTAACCATTGGTTCTTTCTACAATAACTAAAATGGAATTCTCTCTGATGCTAATCGGTAATCTAAATATTTAGTATCCAGCTGAATCTACAGCTTTCTGTATTGTCGTAAGCGTCTCAAATCAATGGAACTAGTGCAATTATTATCTTGTATGAAATAAAGGAGTATATAACATCAAAGAATTAAACTTCTTTGCAATATTGACTTTGTTGGTGAAATTGATATTTCGAGAATGGTGGCTTCCCACGGCCCGTGATATCACAGGCCGGACCGCGCCAGCTCGGGCCAACACGCCGTGGGAAGGGTGCCGTCCGAGGTCGCCCGGAAAGATCCGTGATTGCGCGTCCGATCCGCCGCAAGTCGGTAACTTCAAAGGCGCGGCCTGGCCTGATCTGTCGTGACCTGTCGGTGTCTGTTGTTATCTGTGATTAGGGTTGATTTTTGGGGCCATTTTCCATTTTAATACGTTCTGCCAAGACCTATAGCTGGACGCCAAATGTCCCGATTTTCAATCAAGAATCAAATTTGCCGCAAAATAAAATGCCCATCGAAAAATGATTTTTAATTTTTAGTTCCAGCACAAATTTAAAACATATTCTAATGATAT
>JAEQML010075847.1:0-13646 GCA_016904865.1 Pissodes strobi
TGATGATGTTAACATGGTTAGCGAAACGCGCGTCGAGTGCAATAATTCTGTTTCGGTATTGTGGATAAAACTCTGTTTTAGTAAAAAAATTGATCATGACAAAGTTGTAGCGAGAAGCGTTTGGATATCTTTGACGCCAAATCAGAGGATACTTGTGATACTTCTTCGGAAACTTTTTTATGATTGGCGAATCGTGAGTTTATCAATACGAGCTTATTAAAACTGAGAATGAATAATAAGTAAAACGAAATAAGAAAAAAAATTTATAAAAAAAAAGTTAGAGAAACGCGGTTTTCGGCGAAAAAGAAGTTGAAAAAAAATGAAAAGAAAAATTTAACAAAGGTGTCGAAACCGGGGACAAAAGTTGAGAAAAAAAGCTTAAAAAAACACAATTCCTTATATCTCTTTCAGTTTCAGAAGTTTCACCTCAGTTGTATTAGGTTATAAAGGTGAGGCACATATACAGGGTGTCCCAAAATTAGTGTTAAACATTTTAACAGCGCATTCTACATATAAAATTGCATCTAGTTTCTTTAATAAACATATGCCGAAAAATGCACCCTAACGGAGTTAGAGCCCTTAACAGGTTTCCTCCTGAAGATGGTTTTAATAATCCATATTTCCAAAACGGTTACAGCTATGCTTTGAAATTTTGGTTTTAGGGTAATTTTAGCATGAGGATTATGTTTCTCAAATTAGAAAATTCAAATTTTAGTCAGAGCCGTGACATTTGGGGTGGAAAAGGCAACTAAACTGTCATAACATTTTTGTGGGTTCACTTTTTAATTTTTTTCATTTAAAATCTGAAAATCTGGGTTTTTCTACGTAAAAAAGGTACTCTTGATTTGTATCGCTAAGGTGCACTGTTTATGAGAAAATTAGCTTTGAAAAAATTTTGGTGTGTTACTTGCATGATGATAAAATCCGATTGCATGTAATATAGCCAACTAGAAAAAATACTACATTCATTTGGATTTTATCATCATGCAATAACGCGACAAAATATTTTCAAAGCCAATTTTCTCATAAACGGTGCATCTTAGCGATACAAATCAAGAGTACCTTTTTTACGTAGAAGAACCCAGATTTTCAGATTTTAAAAGAAAAGAAATTAAAAGTAAACCCACAAAAATGTAATGACAGTTTAGTTGCCTTTACCACCCCAAATATCACGGTTCTGACTAAAATTTTAATTTTGTAATTTGGGAAACACAATCCGCATGCTAAAATTACCCTAATACCAAAATTTCAAAGGCATAGCTGTAACCGTTTCGGAAATATGGATTAAAAACCATCTTCAGGAGGAAACCTGTTAAGGGCTGTAACTCTGTTAGGGTGCATTTTTCGACATATGTTTATTAAAGAAACTAGAGGCAATTTTATATGTAGAATACGCTGTTAAAATCTTTTAGACTAATTTCGGGACACCCTGTATATATATTTTTTATTTTCCTATTTAGTCTACGGACTTCGCTTCTATTTTGTAAAATGTAATTTTTTTACAGGAGAGTATGGACCCGAAAGAAGAAGCGAGACTGCTAAAATTATTTGATGAAGTTGAATCCCTTGAAGAAGATAGACATTCAGAAAGATCGCAAAGTGATTCAGAACAAGAGGATCCTAACGCGAATTAATCAGATGGCGACCCCGAGCTTTTACCAGAAGAGAATTCAAATTCTGATTCGAAAATCTTGGAATTTGAATGCCCTGAATCGTTGCCGCAGCCACTAATTCAACATCAACTAAATTCTACAGACTCTGATAGTGATGAAGAATGGCAAGATAGTGTTAGTGATAGTCCGTGTTTTGACTTTGACGATACAATTGCAGGAGTAAAACTAAAATTTAATCACATGCCTACACCAGCTGAAGTGTTTCTTGCTTTATGTACTGATGATATTATGGATCTGTTTGTTTCACAAACCAATTTGTATGGAACGAAGATGGAAAAAGTCAAAAGACTCCATCCGAAAAATAGTAGATTTTTCTCGTTTGTAGAGACTAAGCACAAGTTTGGTTTCCAAATTTGCGAAAACTGTTTTCTTATGACCCTATATACTATCACCCTGTCTTCTCAAATGCAATGTCTATGGTTTAACTGCTACAACAATGAGGAGAATACGGATAGGCTAAAGATAGCCTGTAGCAGTGAATAGAATTGATTGTTCTTTATAAAATGTGTATTTAGGATTAATTGATTTTTTGTTATCTAAATAATTATTATAACTGGTTTCATCGCCTGAGTCTAGAGTGCCTAAGAGCCATTTGTCGACTTTGCCTACCACATTTATTTTGTTTTGTATTGAAAGTAGTTTTGTTTGTTTGGATTAAAATATATTTTTTTATATTAAATAAGAGAGTTTCGAATAAAAATTGGCTCTTTATTGAGTAGCAGATATATAGGTTTTTCCCGAGGTGATACCCGAGGTGATACCCAAAAGATATTTTTTTTTAAAAAAGATGTTGGTGACCTCCTAAAGGTACTTATAAAAAATTATCAGAATGCACATACACCAAAAGAAGAAGATGATGATGAATCATTACTTTACATAGAGGCAGGTTAAGTTTCAAACAATACATCAATGGTAAAAAAGCGAAGTATGGCATAAAGTGTTCCGAGCTATGCTCACCCAACGGGTACAGTCATAATATTGATATTTTAAAGGGTGAACAGGATGCAGATTCACTAGTACCTAAGCTTCACACATTGGTCTTAGGCTTATGGAGCCTTTCTTGGATAAAGGTCGTCATCTTGTAATGGATAACTATTACAATAGTGTTCCTCTCTCCAATAAACTTCTACAAAGAAAAACACACACTATAGGAACGCTTCGATCAAAAGGAAATCCAACAGGTATCATTTCTCGGAAATTGAAAAAAGGCGAACACATCTGGTCACGAAAGGGCAAGGTGTATGTGTCTAAATCGAATGACAAAAGAGAAGTGCTATGCATAACTACGAAATTCCAACCTACAATGAAAGATACAGTAAACAGTTATGGAAAACACCAATGAAAGCCAAAAGAAATTTTGGAATATAATTTAAATATGTCTGGTGTGGACAGAGCTGACCAACTAACTTCATATTATTATAGCTGTCCGCAGAAATCTCTAACGTGGTATAGGAAAGTTATTATGAGATGTAACAGTTGTAAACCGTTTTCTAATTTATCGAGAAATTATTAAGGCGGAACCCAAACGAATGAAACTGTTAGATTTCAGGGAAAGTATTATAAAAACCCTTCTTGGAATAACCGATATAAAAAATGGAAGAAAACTTACAAAAAAAGGAGCATTGAACTGTTTTACTTCCAAAAAAAGTACGACAAAAGCATCAGTGTCAGTGGCCACAGCGGGACCATCCTTGGGGATTACTCCAAGCACATCAGCGATTTCACCCACATCAGACAATAGTCATCTACTGCATATTTTGGAAAAAATCCCGCTACCTGAAAACTATTCTCGAAAAACTTACTTACTTTACTAACTTTCAAATCAGGTAAAGGAGGCCAAATGTTATGGCGATGTCGGGAATATGATCCTTCAGCACTTTGTCAGGGAAATGCTTGGAGAAATTTCACTCCTATCTATTATCCATTTTATCGTTTTTGTTACTTGTTATAAGATTTGTTCTTTATGTTTATTATTTTAATATGCTTTTATGTAAAATAAATATTTATTGAAATAAACATTACGTCTGCAAATGCAGTAATGTCCCTATAATTAAAAAAAATTGCCCTACCGGCAATTGCAGACACTCGTTTTATCCAGAAAAATCAAATTTTTAAGAATCACAACACTAAATAATCTGGAAATATATATATTTTTTTTACAAAAAGTGACCCCTAAGCGACCCTATTATTAGTAAAGCGCCCGGTAATGTGTTAAAAAATAACTGTAAATAGTTCACTTTCACTCAAGCTACTAAATTCTGTACCATATTTAAAAATGCTTTTAGCTTACCCAGAACGACAAGCCCAATGGTTAATGCTAGTACCTTCATTTTAGACTTCAACGAAACAATCTTACATGCGCCACATCTTTACTACATTTTATACTATCTGTATCCCACTTAAACTTAGGATAAATACTTCTTATCTTTAAAACCACTCTATATGTTACAACTAACGCTGAGTGGGACAATAAAATAACTAGCAACAGTTATAATAAAATCAGTAATCGATAGATCGGAAAATTAAAAAGGATCATAATATTTATTTAAAGACGAGACAGTTTGAAGAACCCCCTTATGTCTTAAGGGCATATTAGATGGTAGCAAACAAATTGTAAAAATAATATTTGAATAAAGTAATGGAGAAGAGGACTGAGCGACGACGAAGGTGCGAGAGCAAGATGTTAAGTTTATTTATTCATATATGTTTTTGTCAACAAGCTAGTGCTTTGCTCAATCTAGCTAAGTCCTTATTTATTGTTTGTATCAGATATAAAACAATAATGTATTATGTATCATCAGCAAAAAGTTGAAATTCACACTAATTGACTATACCTTAATAGGGTACCTTGAGGAATCCCATGTTTAGGTATTATTTATTATGGATAATTTTGCACCATTGTACCTCGTTTGTTAAATTCTGTTTTAAGGTATTCAAAAAACTATTCTAATACATTTCGTTCATACCCGTACTTCTTCAAGTTCAGAATCAACAAGTGCTGATTTATAGTTTCGAATCCCGTTCGAAAATCAAGAAAAACACCAACGATTTCTTTTTTCACTTAAAGCAATTTTCCATCTAGACTCAAGAGTATGTAGAGTACTCTTACAAGAACATTATTGTTTATTAAAAAAGAATAAAATAATTGAAAAATTGAAACATAAAGCAACAGGCCAGGGACGTGCCCGAAGGGCTTGCCAGTTTGCCACTAAAGCAACATGTGACTTTCCATTACAAATTAAATTATTTTACTATAGGGGAAAGTTGCCGCAATTGGACCATTTTTTACTTTTTACTATCTATATAAAAGACGATATAAAAAAAATTATGAAAATGTATGAGGAAAAGTATTGATCTGTGATTATACTGTGTAAAAATGATGTTAGAATTAATAAAAAAAATAAGAGCTATACTAGCAAAAACAATTTTTACCAGAACTCTGCAAGCGGTCCAAACAAGGAAACTGGTTGCTATGATTGGACCATTTGGTTCGTTCACTTGCAATCAGACAAGAATAACAACACAATTTATAGAAAAAACATTATTTATTAATCAAATTGAACAAAATAAAAAACACACGTTTTCTTCTAACTTTAGACAATAGGGGCAAAAATAAAACTTTCTTAGAGGGCTTACATATGCCACAAACAGCATGTACCCACATGTGTCTTTTTGTTTTAATTTTTTACACAAAATCACGTTCACGATCAGATTTCTTGCTAGTACCAGACTTAATCCCAGAGGTTGAGGGTAATTTTGTTGAAGTGCTTTCCAAAGATGTATTTTTTAGAATTATTTTGAGTTCTTTCGCTAGTTTCTTTATTTCTAGCTCATTTTTGTATGGACTCTTAGTCAAAACGCATGCTTTCTGTGCTCTTTTTGAAACTCGGCCGCCTTTCTTTTGTTTTTGGGTGTAGGTATTGGGGATATTTCAGAAACAGAAATGAGTAGCTTGCTTGTACTAGGAGATATTAATGTTGAGGCTGTGACGTTTTCTACAAAAGAAAGATATTGTTTCAGAATAATTGACGTTAAAAGAATTATGAATTGAAATATTACGTTTGGTTAGAGTTCCGTTTTCATTTGTTAGTTCTTCTGCGGCATCTTCCAACATGGGTTGCAGCTGCAGGTTGCCAGCTGCAGCAAACTCGTGATCTCTAAACACATCCCTGTTAGTCAACAATTTTTTTCCAACAAATTAAAAAAGTCATTCACGTTTTCTCGATTAAATCCTTTTGCTCTTGCAATCGAAGTATTTTCCGGTTCTCTTAAAGACAAGTCTGAGTTTCTTTTCATGAAGTTGTAATACCACTTTTTACCAGCGCACGTTTTTTCTTTATTGAAATTATGTGACAAACCATTCCTTTCAGCAATTTGAAATACAAGTTTTCTAACACCCATGACTGTTAATCCAAACATCATTTCCTTTAATTTTAACAAATGAGGTTTAATTTCGGTCTCAATATCTTTTGAAAATGTGGTAACACCCTCATGAAGTTTTACTGTTCCTTTGGCTATTTTGTTTTTTTATTCTAAATGCCTTGGGTATATGATAGGTTCTAGCACATTCATTTAGACCTAATTCGCCTTTTCGAAAAGCATTTATTGACAACTGAAGCTCTTCCACAGTCCATTTGCAATATTTAGTTTTTGGCATTCTAAAAAGTATTTATTTCAGCGTTTCCTCAATTGGACCGATCCATTCTTGGAAACTGCAGATGGTCCAATCAAGGAAACAGGCACGTTTCTAACCTAAAATCTTTCACCAACTAATAAAGTAACTAAACCCCTAACAAAACTATCTAGAGACATACTTTAAACCTAATTCATAATTCATGCGAAAAAAAAACATTGTTTAGGAAATTACTTACTTTTAGCATTACTATATCTTTCGGTAGGTAAAGCAAAAACTACACTGTGGGCAAAATTAAATTGAAACCTTTTTAATGCTTAATAACTTTTTTATTTTCAAAGAATTTTTCATCAGTTTTGGATATGTTATGACCTAAGGTATTGGGATTAAAAAGAACTTTGCAAAGAGGGTCTACTTTAGTGGCGTACAGAAAAGAGAATATTTCCCAAAACCAATGTATTTCAGGCCGTTTCAAAAATCGGCCAAATGAAATAATGATGTAAAAATTGGCCAAAAAGATTTTAAATGGGTTCGGAATATTGACCATTAAAAAAACCAGGTCAAAACAAACAAAATTTAAATAGATACTTTAATTTTGGTAAAACCATGTCTTGAGGGCCGATTAGTAAATTGGATCCTTTTTTATTGCTTAATGAGTTTTTATTTTTAAAGGATTTTTTTATCATTTTTGGATATGTTATGGTCCAGAAAATTTGAATTTACTTAGAATTTTTAATATAAGAAAAAATTATTTTAAATTTTAATGTACGCAAAGCGGGCCGCAAAGTTCTTTTTGAATCTAATATCTTGGGCCATAACATATCCAAAAATGATAAAAAAATACGTTGAAAATAAAAAGTCATTAAGCTTTAAAAAATGATTCAATTTACCAATGGCCCACAAGACATGGTTTTACCAATATTAAAGTATCAATTTTAATTTTGGTTGTATTGCCCTGGTTTTTTAATGGCCAATATCCCGAACCCTTTAAAATCTTTTTTGCCCATTTTTACATCTTTATTTCATTTGGCCGATTTTTGCAACGACCTGAAATACAAGGATTTTGAAAAATTTCCCCTTTTCTGTACGCCACTGAAGTAGACCCTCTTTGCAAAGTTCTTTTTAATCCCAATACCTTAGGCCATAACATATCCAAAAATGATAAAAAGTCATTCGAAAATAAAAAAGTTATTGAGCATTAAAGGCGGTTTCAATTTAATTTTGCTCACAGTGTATAGCGGGAACAAACACCGATAACAGTGCATTAAAACCACAGAAACCTACTAATGCAGAACGAACGCTTTGATATTACGAGGTGTCCCAGTATGTCAGTGTCTCCTAAAGTTGTTTTACTGAACGAGAACCTTTAGGATGGCTTGCACCTAACATGGTCCAATCCAGGAACTTTCCCCTGATATGTGTTGCTAGTATTTGAATTGAAGCAAAAATATTTGAATGGAAATGGTGGGAGCATATAGTATATTACATAATGAGTGTTGAAAGTACTAGTTTTCAAATGAAAAGGTTTAAAACATACTAGATATTTAATGTCAAAGAACTAAATATCCTGAGTTGGCTGAACTTTCAGATATTCAAATCCCTATTTTTTATCTTTTATTTAACTTTTCAAATTAACTTTTAACTTTATTTTTGTTAGGATTACAGAACGTATAAAATATTGAAAATTATTGTGACTGAGCTATTCGGCAAGTTCAGGAGGACTGCTCGTTTCCGGTTTTCGTTTCTACTCCCCTACTTCCTAATCTATCCTCTGTTTTTGCGATATGGAGGGTCTTTTTACCTAATTATTTCCCTTGATCAGTGGCGTAACATTAATTCATAGAATATAATGTGTAAATTATTTGTAAGGCGCCCAAATGGCGGCCATTAAGGAAGTGACTAATATGAAAAATGGACTAATATATACATATTAATTAAATATTGGTAATATTAAGTTGGTTTCATCTCCCACCTTAATCAGAGATTTTATGATGATAAAATCTCGAGAAAGAAGAAAACAAACACGTGTAAGATATCTTACACTAAATTACGCCGACATACTAAAACTTCGTTATTGTGAGAGCTTACTTACATTGTTTACTTGCTTAGACTAATAATTTATTTTAGATGAAATGAATGAACTAATTTTTATTTAAAAAGAGATTTTCTGGTGTAGAGTACTATCATTACTACTGCTATTATATAAGTAATAGCGGAACCTAAAAACGTATAGCTTCAAATTAAATATTTTTTTCTCCGATTGACAGCAAATATTAATTTTGCAGACACATCAATCAGCAAAGTATTACTTTTCCTGCCTTGGCAGCAAAGTAAGAACTTTGCTGCCTAGGTAGCAAAATGATTAGTCTCCATGGGAATAAAACGTTTGATTGTAATAATTTGCAATATATACCCTACACATATATCATTAGAAACAATCGGAGAAAAAATTATATGTTCAACTCGGCAGCAAAGTAGATTGACTGCCTTAGCTGAATTCCTATGAACTATCAGCCGCGGCAGTGAATCTACTACTTTGCTGCCTAGTAAAACAAATAACTATTTCTCAATATCGTTGGCCAATTTTTCAATGTCGCTAAGTGTATGGATTGCCACATTTAAGTCTTAAACAGGTCTAGACAATTTATTTATTTTATTTATTTAGAACAACAATACTTGCCGAAAATATTTCCTTATTTCCAAATAGTACAGCAATCAATAACAGTATCAATAAATGCAATACAAACGAGTTTGAAAACATTATATATGATATCAATAATAAAATACAACAAACAAGAGCAAGTGATACATGAATATTCAAAATCTCCATACAAGGCAGGCACATGTTATGACGGAAGTGCAAGGCACCATGGACATAACAGCCATCGAACGAGTGGTCATGCTAGTGAGATAAGATACGCGTTAGCTCAGTTTTAAACTCGTGCGTAGACCAACCCAGTTGAAATTCAGTGGGAACATACATATTAAAATACTCCATATCCGGTTCGAGGAACTATTATGCCCAACGCCAGTGCGATATCCGTGTAGCGAAAATCGATCAAACAGACGAGTGTTTCGTGACGGCGCGGCGTCCGAAAATTGATCAAAGCGAGCAGATCAGGGCAATCATCTCACTTGTGATGATTTTACAACCAAACAGTATTGCCAAGAAAATTCGTCGAGTCTCCAGGCTAACCAAGCCCAAAAGAGTCAGGCGTTGAGTGCAGGAAACGTTACTTCTTTCGATGCGAAGTTTCCCGAGTAGGAAGCGGACAAACCTAGCCTGAACTCGCTCAATCCTATTAGAATGGGTCCTATAGAAGAGGACCAGACAATACAGAATACAGCAGTATTCAAGGTGACTTCGCACCAATGAGTAATAAAGTATCTTTAAGACATGGATATTAGTGAAGTCAAAACATGTTCTCATAATGAATCCAGCCGCCCTGAATGACTTGGAGATCACATCATTTATATGTTCATTAAACCTCAATCCAGAATCGAAGATGACCCCAAGAACATTGACCAAGCACACTCTGAGAAGACTTATCTTGGAAAGAGAATAATCAAATAAAATTGTTTTTTTTAATGGTCATTCAGCAAAAGGTTATTTCTTGGTCCCTAAGTTTTTCGCAACACTCTTCACTGATTTTAAAAGGTGGTGCAAATTCACTAAACACTTGAGATTGAAAAGTATTGTCGTGAGGCACTAACATTGTTAAAATGACACTACAGCAACCTTTTAAAATTATGTCTTTAGGTGTGTCTTTATTATTACAAGATATCGTTAAACTTTCAGCAGTGGCGGCTTGTTAGAGGAGGCAAGCCTCCCCATAATTCATTAAGATTTTTATTTTTTATTTGAAAATTATATTTGCAATTATTGATCAAAATATTTATTATACCGCAGTCTGCCAATTGCTACTTTACCACTTCTAATATATGCAGTACGCACCACACGGCATCGTATAAATTGCACAATTCTTTTCTTTGAAAAACAATTGCAGTATTGTAGCATTTTTTTCTCATCTGTTATGAAAGAAAGAGACGTAAATAGCACGAGACAACTCGACACGAACATCGACACGAGCACGAACGCTGGTGTGGAATCATAAATGACATACGTTATAGGATAGGTACGTTGTCAGCGTAGCAGAGTCTGAGCCTCATCTGGCCTTGAAATAATTATGGCCACCTGACTCGATTAAGCTTAGACTTCTTATTTTGACAGGCATAATATAGGCGGCTAGCCCCACAGGCACTTGACTTTTTAGTAACCTCGATTTCTTCCGCAGTTCTGCCACAGCTTATTCAATAACCAGCTACTCATCTTGCGGCGGCATCCTTTGATTTGGGAAAGTCAAATGAAAATTTTAGAAGAGGGCCTTGACTTAATATTTTTCTAAACGTCTGGGCATCTGAATAATACTTTTGACAGTTCGTTTAATTTAAAATACGATGTTTTATCGTCTAAAATTCGTTTGAAAACGATTTTAAATGGCAAAATTGTATAAAAATCCGAAATTACCTGTCTTTTTAGGGAGATAGCCGCAACTTCGGACGAATTTGTTGTGGATTTTGAAGCGAATATTCATTTTAAATTCAGTTCGCTTCGTGTCATTACATTGCCTGAAAAATCACGAGACCGTAGAACTGAACTGCTCAGGGCACTGTCGGGTATGCGCAGTACCCGACACTCCAACTTTCAGATTTCGATAGAGATGAGTAGCTGGTTATTGAATAAGCTGTGGTTCTGCATTTGCTTTAATTTTTTTCGGGGAAAACAGTTTTCGCGGGCGTTTTTAGAAGTTATCTGATTTTTTTGATGAGATTTCTATCCTTGGGTTTCTGTATTTGTTGTTCTTGTTTTTAAATTGAGGTTTTATATTATTTTGTCTTAAAAAAAATGAGCGAGTCGGCTACTATTCGAGACACTGATGTGTAAACATATCCTATACCGACATGCACAAATATTTGAGCAGCCCTCATAAAATCACGGCGCATGTTATGATGTCACAGCCGTTTACATATTTCCGTCCTCATCCGCATGCACATTTCCGTCCCATTTGCCGAGATTTACCCTCATACCGCTGCGTAAGATGTTTACACATCAATAGGATTAAAACTAACCGTAAAAATGAACGCGAGCGAAACCGCGGGTAAAAACTAAAAATGTCCCATGTCCTTTACTATACTTTTGAAAATATCTGTACAAAATTTCATGATGATCGGTTGAGTAGTTATGCGTGAAAGCGTAAGAAACAAACAAACAAACACATTCCCATTTATAATATTAGTTATTCGCATTTATAATATTAGTTAGGATTCTTTAATAATACTTACTGGCAGCTTCAATCGAAGTGGATTAATTCACTGCACAAATTCGATGCGAAAATCTAATGCCACCAGGAATAACATCAACCTATGGACACAGCTTATACACTACCAGCTAGTCATCTTGGGGCGGCATCCTTTGATTTGGGAAAGTCAATATCCAAATTTTGCAAATTTTAGAAGGCGGCCATGACTCAATATTGTTTTAAACGTCTGGGCATAAAAATACATCTGACAGTTTGTTTAATTTAAAATATGCTTTTTATCGTCTAAAATCCGTTTAAAACCGATTTTAAATGGCAAAATTGTATTAAAATCCGAAATTTCCTACTTGCAGCAGCACGCGTTGCTTAACGTAATTGAGTTATCCAGTTGTGATTTAGTACTCTCAGCTGATTTGTAAACAATCGTTAATGTGTGTGGTTTAGAATATTGTTTAAAATATGAGTTCCAGAAGTAAACGCAGCTAGCTTTAAAGATCTGCACTGACCATTCAGGTAAGAAGGCTTTAATTTTTTACTTATATTTTGTATGATATACAAAAATGCGTAATAAAAGCAGTTTTTAGGTTATGTTTATTATTTTTAGAATTTGCTTTTTGCTCAGACCTTATATAATTTTTGTGTTTTACGTTGTAGCTGTAACAAATATCAATTCAGTGTTGCAGCAAATCAGCATTTGCAATCTAGAAAACATTTTATAAAAGAGCCATTTCGAGTTACCTAGTTATGCACGCACCAAATAGATTTGTTTTTAATTACCTACCGATTTGTGCGTTCACAAACTATTCGTATTATTTTTTTTTTCTATTATTAAATCAACAGATTAACACTGACTTTTTTATTGTTTTTCAGATAGTGATAATGGAATGCCTTCCACATCACGTCCCAATGAGTGAATCAGAGGCTGAACCCTTTTACCCTGATGTTTCCGAATATTGTCCGTAATCTGAAGGTCAAGATATGGATGAAGAATCTAGTAACGTTCCTGATGCGGATGACTTAGAAGAAGAAGCGAATGATAATGAAGTTCTGACCCAACTAGAAGCAAATGATAATGAAGCATTGATCCAACCTCAGAGAGAGTTTAATGGAATGGAAGAGACCTCTGTTAGAACTGAAAAGCCGAGAAAAAGATTGAGACAGCCCGACAAATGGAAGAGAAATGTTTCAAAAACCAAGCGACAACGTGGTGGTGGTATTTCAGCTAGAAACAAATTTGTCCCTGGCATTTGCATGCGTGGTCCATGTACAGTAGCATGTAGAATAAAATGTTATCAACGTTTTTCTAATGACGACAGGCTTGCTATTTGTAGAAGGTACTATGATTTAGAAACTTATGAAAGAAAACGTGATTTTATCCACAGCAACACTGAGAAAATTGAAAAACGGACTACTACTAGAGAAGGGTCACGAAGAAATTACACCGTTCTATTTCACTTACCGAAAATGGGCAAAAATAAATTAAAAGTTTGTAAGACTATGTCTCTTAACACACTTGGCATTCGCAAGGGTGTAGTCGATATTGCAATGACAAAAAGAACCAAAGAAAATACAAGCGAACCCGATAAAAGAGGCAGGCACGTAAAGAAACAAATAGCTCACGAAATTGTTACCAATGTAAGAAATCACATTAAAAGCTTTCCTGTGGTTGAATCTCATTATTATTGGTCAGATTCAAAACGAAAATATCTTGATCCATCGCTTAACATCAATTTAATGTACGAAATGTACAAAACAAAGCAGCAGGAAAATAATTTGCCAGTGGCAAAAGCACCTACGTATCGAAACAATTTTGTAGAAGAGTACAATCTCGGATACCACCGCCCTAAAAAGGACCAGTGTCGTACTTGTACTGGTTACAAAACAACTACTGTCAATAAAGATAAACTTGAAGTAAACTACCAATCTCATCTCTTGGCAAAATATCAAGCCCGACAGGAAAAAAGAAACGACAAAGTTAGGGCTCAAGAAAATAATATAAACTTTTTAGGCTTCAACTTCGTT
>JAEQML010075848.1:0-13645 GCA_016904865.1 Pissodes strobi
ATAATTAATTGCCAAATTGTTCGCGGTGTAATGAATTATAATCTCTGCAAAAATACTGGGTTTGGGTATTTTTTCAAAGTGGATATATTCCATTTACTATAAAAAGTATCAAAATGTAGACATTAGAAGCAAAAAAATAAACAAGATAGAATAAAATAAAACTGAATAAAAGATGAAATAAAATTAAATATGATTAACAACTGCTTGACAAACCACATAGGTACAGTCTGAATAATTAATTGCCAAATTGTTTGCGGTGTAATGAATTATAATCTCTGCAAAAATACTGAGTTTGGGTTGATTTGCAAAGTGAATATATTCGAAAAACATTATTAGCACCTATGGTAATATACAAAATTTACTATAAACACAAAATGTAAAAAATACAAGAAAAAAAATAAACAAGATAGAATAAAATACAAGTGAAGTGAAATAAAATTAAATATGCTTACCGACAGAATAATTAATTGTACATTTTCCTGTTCATATGATTAATAACTGCTTGACAAACATAGATCTAGTGCATTAATTAATTATAAATTCTACTGTTCAGTGATCGTGGTGGGTGTGGGTGGTGTGCATGAACTATAATCTCTGTAAAAATACTGATTTTTGTTTTTTTTTTTTCAAATTGGGTATATTTTTCGATATTTTTAAAGAAGGCGTCTTATTTTTTTCTTTTTTTTTGTAGATTTATATGTTTGTATAATTTGCTCGATACTGTTTTACCCCTCCTATTTACGAAAAATCTTATAAGCACCAATGATATTATACAGAATAGGAAACTACCAAAGTATACAAGGTACAAAATAAAAAATAAACAAGAACAGTTAAAATAAAAGTAAATATGATGAGATAGAATAAAATTAAATATCATTAACGACTGCTTGATAAACTTATACAAAGTCAGAAGTATAAATTTTACTGTTGCCAAAGTGTTCGCCGTGTGTATGCATTATAACGAGCATTATAATCTCTGTAAAATACTGTGTTTGAGTTTTTTTTCAAAATGAATATATTTTTCCATATTTTTCAAGAAGAAATTTTATTGTTTGCCTTTTTTATGCCGATTTCTATAATAAAAGTTTCATGTATAATTTGCACGATTCTGTGTTACCCTCGGTTTTACCCCTTCCCATTATATAAAATCTTGCGAGCGCGTATACAAAGCTGGCTATATAAATAAAAGATATAAAATAAAAAATAAACAATACAAGATGAAATAAAAGTGAAGAAGATAAATTAAAATTATATGTCATTAACGATTGCTTATGAAACCATAGATGCAATCAGAATAATTAATTGTAAATTTTACTGTTGTATGATTTATAATCTTTTTAAAAATACTGTGTTTAAGTTTTTTTCAAAGTAATTATATTTTTCCATATTTTTCATGAAGACTTTTTTAAATTTTTTTGGAGATTTATATAGTTTAACTTTCTTGTAATATAGTTGCACGATTCTTGTTAAAATGTTGTTTTAATATAGAAAAACTAAAATTACAATTTGGATGAAGTTTTCTGGACAGCAAACAAACAACAGTGTTAAATCGAAATGTGCTTACATTATACATCAGCTTCGACATCAACTCAATGAATGAACGTTATTCAAAGCAGCCAGGTATCAGTATTATCGATCGTTGGAATTTGCATACAAAGTTATAAATCTTTAGGCCATCTACTCAAAATGCTAATGACTATATTTTATCGCGTATTCAATGGCACGTTTTAAATTAACTGGCCATTGTGAATTCCTGGTTGTTGTTCGCGTCAATTTTTCAAGTTTCACACATTGACGAGCGCCGTTGAATTTAAATTGAATTGTTGAATGGTAATTGCTTAATTGATGTGACACGTGAAGTTATAGTCGGGTTAGGTCTTAGTGGGAACTAAGGTACATTTTGATCTTCTTAACAAGTTGTACATGTTAGATTTTCTATTTTTGTTGGAAAATAAAACACGCCAATCACAAACACTATTTTACTTCCTCTTTATTTCAATATTCGTACAAGAATGATCTAAGCCCGATACGATACAGTCATCATATCTTCAAGCGTTTCGTATTACATAAACATAAACAGAAAACAGAGAGATGATGACAAACTATTTCATAAAATACTTTCGCTGACACTATATTTTTTGTGGCTTTATCGTTTTGCGTTCGAGGAAAGCTCACACGGCCAATTCTGACACTAAATTCGTCCTCGAATTTTACCTTTTATATTGCCCATACTACAAAAAAACATCTTCATCATATATTGCAAAGAGCACGTCATTTCAACGTCTAGATACTCATAATCCGGACGCAAAGAGCAAGTCTTTCAGCAATCAACAAGACATCATTATTCATCAATGCAAAGAGCACGTCATTTCAACAAGCAAGGCCTAGTGACCTTGATGCAAAGAGCAAGTCTTTCAACATACTTTTTTTTATTATTATTTTTTTTTATTTTTATTTTTTTTTTCTTTTTTTTTATTTTTTTTTTATTATTTTTTTTTTTTTATTGGGCCATTAATATTTTACTTTGTCAAGTTCCAATAAACCAAAGCTCACACTGGCATACATTAGCAAGTACTTATTGTAACGATAATATAATAATTAACATTCCTATCGCTAAACATAACATCCAAAAATTTATAATAACAAACTGTTCACAACAACACATTAAAATGATCATTTTAAACATAAAATATTATAACAATAACAAAGGAAGCAATAGTTATCAAACATTATCTTCTTCAAATTCGCCTGGTCATATCCGAATCATGTCATTAGCAACAATTATTTTGGGATTAGTAGCCAAATTTTTAATTTCTAGCCGGTTTGAATAGGTTGTATTAAGGGTTAGTTACAATTTTTGAAACACGCTCGCCCATTCTGACTTTTTGCTATTTTTTGAAAAAACATTTATCAGAATTATGCCCAAATTTTTTGCAGATTTCGCAATGATCCATAATTCCGGGTAGATTCGAGCTACTAGCGTTATTAGAATTGTCATTGTCAGACAGCTTACGCGATTTAAAACAATTTCGGCTGATATGGCCAGGTTTTTTACAGTTATAGCAAACTCTTTCATCATTATTATGTTCAAACGGATTCGGGCGTTTTGGCGCCACTACTTGAAGCTGAAAAGTGTGTTTGTTAATTTGATAATTACCAAGTAAGTTAAGTAGGGTTGAAATCGAATCAACTTGGCTATTAAAAGCCGCCGTTTTAACATGCGTGTCTGTTATATCACCAATAACTAACTCAACTGTTTGACTTTCACTCAAGTTAAAATTTAAAGCATTTAACAACGATACTTTTTTCCTAGCATACTCACAATAACTTGTAGCTTGATCACTTCTATACATGCTTGCCTTACGTAAACGGTCACTGAGGTTTCTTTTTACAGGATAGAGCTGACAAAGCTCGAGTCGAAAACTAGCCCAAATTTTATTTGCTGGGTGCCAGTTGTCGTACCAATCCTTTGCGTCACCTGCCAGGGCGCTGGCAGCCTTGCACACCTGTTCAAAATCAGTCCCTTTGAACGTAGCCGCTAAGGCTTCCATCTCATCACACCAGCCGACCGCTCCTGCATCGTTTTTTGAGGGGTCGAAAGCTGGAATGTTTATTGGCGGGGAGCGTGCTGGCACCACCGTCGCGGCTTGTTGAGGACGCTGCTGCATTTCATGAAGAACAGCAGTTAAAACACTGGTTAATTCTTCCATGTTTGTACACAGCACTTTTTTTTATCAACTATTACCGCGAAAATAACACTTAAAACAATGACTTACTCGCGCACGCATACGCGATACAAACTAGGCTGCACTATAAATTTTCGTGGTCCCTTTAGTGAGTGAATCCCGCACTTCTGATGTTAGATTTTCTATTTTTGTTGGAAAATAAAACACGCCAATCACAAACACTATTTTACTTCCTCTTTATTTCAATATTCGTACAAGAATGATCTAAGCCCGATACGATACAGTCATCATATCTTCAAGCGTTTCGTATTACATAAACATAAACAGAAAACAGAGAGATGATGACAAACTATTTCATAAAATACTTTCGCTGACACTATATTTTTTGTGGCTTTATCGTTTTGCGTTCGAGGAAAGCTCACATACATATAATATCTAACATGATTCAAAGGGTGTAAATATTCTTAGGCGATCATCTGTCTTCGAACCAACTCAAATTCAAATTCATTTCTTGGTGTTAATATACACAATACTATTTACACAAGTCAACAGAAAAGATCAATGTCAAGGTAAAACTGTCATAAAATGAACACTAACAGTTTGTCTTAGAGTAAAAATGACCCTTTTCGTTTTGTCAGCGTTAAGATGTAGTAGGTTCATGTTAAACCAGTCTTGGATGCCACTTGCAAAATGTTCATCTCAAGCTCTGAGGTCTCAAGAGAATCTGCCCTACATGCCACTGTTGTGTCATCAGCAAAAAGAGTAAATTTACCTGTTGGTTCTTTAGATGGCAAATCGTTTATGTAGATTAAAAATAGTATAGGTCCCAAAACCGAGCCCTGGGGAACCCCTATAGTAATACTACTTTTTGCTGATGACACCCCACCCACACTCACAACCTGCTCTCTGCCCGGCAAATAGAACCTAAGAAGGGTAATGCTGTTTGTATTAAAGCCATATTTGCCAAGTTTATGCAGTAAGATATTATGTGACACACGAGGTGGCACACAATCAAATGCCTTGCCTAAGTCACAAGGTATTAAAAGAATCATGAATAAAAGAGACTAAGTCCAAGATTGCCATAACAGTATTCTTGTCCTTTCTAAATCCAAACTGGTATGAAGTAAATAAGTTGTTTTCATCAAACATTTTTATCAATTGGGTGGCTATGCATTTCTCAAACATTTTTGAAATTATTGGTAGCAAGGATATAGGTCGATAGTTTTCTGGCTTCTCAGAATCACCCTTCTTAAAAATAGGTATCACTTTGACAGCCTTAAGTACATCAGGAAAAACATTTTCCTTCAGGCATCGGTTAATTAGTTTAGTAATAGGGCTAATGATTATGTTTTTAATTGATTTGATCAGCGGGGCATTTAGGCCAAAGATATCTCGACTTGCTCTATTTTTTAAATTATCAATTGATATCTCTAATTTCAATAAAGGAGACGGGAGAAAATGAGAACATGTTTTCTGGTAAATTTAGATTTGCAAGAATATGAATTGGATCACCATGCGATACAGGGATCTTCTTTACAGTATCATGTGCAACACTTGAAAATAAATTGTTAAAATCATCTGCTGATATGTTACAATTATTATTGCTCTTAAGCTTAGATGAAACTATATTACTCTGTATAACTTGCCACACTGCCTTAGAGGGATTTTCAGCAGAGTTAACAAAGTGGTCATTAACCTTAAGCTTTGCTTCCTGTATGGCATTCTTGTATCTTTTCTGAAAATCTTTAAGTTCTTGTTTAAAAGAGGCATTTTCATATTGACGAGATAATTCACTTAGAAGCTGTAGATGAGCACGCATTGATTTTAGTTTTTCATTAAACCATTTAATGCTCTTGTTTTGTGTGAACTTGTATGTTTTTTTATTCAGGAAAAGAATGTTTATATGCTTTTTCCAGATTCCCCAAAAATGTTTCAAAGCCTTGATTGACATTCACACATTCATCAGTAACAAAGCTCCAGTCATACGAAGAAACCAAACCAAAGAAAGCTGACATACCTTTTTGTGTCGATGGCCTACACACCTTTCTTATAATGCATTCGTTAGTTGGTAGATCATGGAGCAGATGAACTTCCTGCCCATGGTGATCCGATATTCCCACATCCACAGAACCAGCTGCAAAGGAATCCAAGCCAAAGTTCATGAAAATGTTGTCCACGCACGCCGCAGACCTTGTATTGCTAGTAACTGTTTGTATGAAACCATAGCTTTCTAAGACGTTCGAGAGGCAAAGAGCCTCCGGCTGTCTTGTATTAAAATTGACCTTAAAATCTCCAACTATTATAACATTCTTATTAACAGCCATTTTATTCAAGACTGATTCCAATAAATTTAAAAATGTTTCAAAATTCCCCGAAGGGGCTCTATAAATTGTCAAAATATAGAAATTAAAATCATTAAGAAATACAGCACAACATTCAAAACATTTTTCTACACAATACTTATTAACATCATACATCAATACATTCAAACCACTCTTAACATATATAGCCACACCTCCACCCGTATAGGTTGATCGGCAGTAGATGCTGGCCTGTGTGTAGGAACCAATCTGCAATACTCTTGCTTCTTCAAACTTAAGCCAATGTTCAGACAGACGAACAATGTTAAAATGTGTTTGTTCCAAGAAGGCTTCAATCAGTTCAGCCTTATTTCTCACTGAGCGGGTATTTAGGTGCAACACATGGACTAGATGTTTTGCTGCATACTTGAATGAATTCTGGCCATTTGAGATTGGCGCTGTAGGTTTTGAAAATGATTTACAACCACATCTTTTGGCCACAAAGATGCAGACATATACACATGTTTCTGTTCCAGTGGAACCGACAGTTTGAAGGAGCTATATTTCTTCTGTTTGACGGTTTTCATTTTTTCACATATGCACTTATCATTAAGGTTTTGGCTTTTGAGATATTCCAAAATGGTTTTGTCCTCTGTATCTGGATCTAACACGGAGACAAATAGGGTTGTCATTTTCTGTGCCACCTTAAGAATGCATTCTACTTCTTTTAATCCCCTCACTGGTTCAGGGCGTAAAGCCGTTGTTCCATTTGAGTTATTGTTGACTTTTTTCTTATTCTTTTTATTTGTAACGATTTTCCATTCATTTTTGTCAGGAGCCTCATTGTTTAAGTTTTTGTTTGAATGGCCATTTGGTTTGTCAATGGCATTGTCATTAGTGTCATTTAATTGATTTTTAGAATTCATGACCTGACTGTCAAAAGCGCCTTCACAGTATTGTCATCACTCTTAATACACCAAAATCCAAAGTAATATTAAACTTCTAGAAAATTGCAAGCAATAGTGAGGACGGATCCTTACTCTTTAATGTTTAAATGATTCAATATAAACTACTGGACAATTCCAGCAGACCAAACGAATTTTTAGGTTAAATTCAGAGAACGAATACAAAATATCGATAAGCAGTTTGCAAATTTTTTCGTTGTTTGAAACATCTTTTTATCTACAGGCTGTAAAAAGGAAGTGTTTTGTTTCAACTAAAATTTCCAGATACTCACAGCGTTTCCAAAAAAAAAAAGAAGATTTTTTTAAATGGTATTTTTAGCCTATTCTTTACAAAGAACAAACTAATTAATAAAACTTTTGATAACCCTCTTTGTTTATAATTTTTATTTTTTTTTTAATCCCCATGTGTTAATAGACCGTACTGTAGATGATTGTAACCCACCCCCTCTTTTGCTATAACCCATAATCGGTAGGTACCCATTCACAAATTATCGAATCTTCTTAATTTAGTCTTTGATGTTACTGTTTTACTCAAATAAGATTAGATACAGTTGTTGGGGAAACACCCCAACAAGTGTATTAACTTGTCGTTTTTCACCGTATAGTTTGGTGATAACACACTGTATGTATGTAGTATGAATGAGCCATAATTAATCCACGAATATATTTATTTCAACCCAGGTAAACGGAAATTTGTGCATTTAAAACATTGGATTTCAGTTTTTCATTACGATCCCTTAGTCCGAACCTGGTTTGTCGGTATAATAGAGTCCGTCATATGCTAAGATTCGAATAAAACGAAATGACACACCATCAAGAAAATCCTTTGGAATCATTCTCAATTTAATATATGCTTGTCTCCGTCAGTGTTCTGTAAACAGCAGTGTGTCAAAGAAAGAAAGAAGATGCTTTTACCCTCTGAAATGAAACCGACGCTTATCATTCCCGCGAATTCCCACTCTTTCAGTCGATTTTTAGTTTGCCGCCTTTGAACAAAGACCTCTTTTGGGCATTTTTACGCAATTCCTTGAAGCCAGAACCGACGTAGCATCTCGACTTACCTGTAGTTGAAGAGAAGCAGTAAAATGGCGGTACCAGATTTGTAGCTCAACAAATCGTGCCTGTACAATTCAAATTAAGGATTCGAAGTCAGATCCCTGCCTTGTTGGAGGGAAGTACAGAAAAGAGGAGATCAAGGTATTTCGTGAGAAAAGAAAGTTAATAGTTGAAATAGAAAATATATTAAATTCAGGAAAGACACTGTCTTATATTTAAATATAACCATTAAGAAATGTCCTTAAAGATCTGTAAAAGTAATCTGTTTTGCATATTTAGTTTTATGTATGAATGAATGAATGAATGATTGAATGTATGGAAGTAGCTTAGAAATTGTATATAAATTGTATATATTCACAATATTGAATTCAAATACAATTTAGACCTGCATTATTAAAGTACTTCATTAACATACCTACCTGGTTTCAATTCACGACTTATGTGTAAAACCCCCACCACCCTATTTAATACAGTCCACTAATTGCATTGTAGTTGATTATACAGTTAATTGCTACCCCCACCTTTGTGGTCATAATAAATTAGAAAATTAATTTGTTTGTACCGACCAACAGTACAAGTAAAGAAATGTTTTATCATAAACCAAGCAGATATGCCTAGTTTTCAAGATAAAGGCTGAGTTTTATATAAAAAAAACATACCTTTAATTTTTGATAAAAGCTCCAAGCTAAGTCTTATTAGAGCAACGCAAGTATTTTGATTTCTTCACATTAGGAGTAAGACTCGGAGTAAGAAGAATTAAAATATTATATATTTAATATTTTTTACACAAAAAAAAAGGAATGTGTATTTATTTCCTTTTATAATACAACATTATTAGAAAGATAATGATAACAAAAAATACATATCCAATTTGTCTAAAAACATTAATTAGGACGAACAGAATTATAATAAGGCGGAATATGCAAAATGAAATTCTAATAATTATTATGATCCTCCGGATACGGTTTTCGGGCATGATCTTGTTAGTGGTATTGAAATGATTGCAATTATATTGAAATCAAGGTCGATTAATATAAGGTCGGAAATGCGCCACGCTGTATATTAAAATGCAGATGGGAACATTTTTAAATTATCTAGGTAAGCATTCGGGAGGAAGGCCATAATTATCGTTCGACAAAAAAGGTACAAAATAAAGAAATTAGCTATGGGCATCTGAAAACTTGTCGGACACGCCGTAAGTAAACATGTAATCAATTTTGCATCTCTTAAACGCTGCCGCTGAAGTCGCTTGACGAGTTGATGGATGCGAACCGAACATGCCAATGCCACGGTAGAAGGACTTTTGTACACAGAGGCTACCAGTATTTGCCCGCGGCTCGAATCGCGTTTATCTTGGATTTTAGTATCGCAAACGAGTTGTTTTGCAATCAATGTCACTATCTAAATAAACCTTTCGGCTGAAATAACTAAAGGTGGTACCAAATCTGTCGCTAAACTTACTTCTTAAGTTCGATATACACAGAAAAAAAAAATTGTACGTAAAATTAATGAACTGTCGTCGTCAATTTTTTGAACATTAATATAATGAATCGGCGATTGGTACAATGATTGCACGTCATAGATTAATATCTTAGAGCATTGAAACAATAATCGGGCCAGCATTAAGCAATAAACGCAAAACATCAAAAATTAATTATTTTCTTTATTATTATAATACAAAAGTTAATTGAATCAGTGTCTTGCGATTATAAACCTATATTCCTCATCATTAAAACAACAAAAACTTTTTTATAAATCCATGATCAGCAAACATTAAAAATTAATAAACAGTCTTCATTGTTTGCATGAACGCTAAACGTTGATTCTACGATTCCAACCCTTAACTGCTAAAAACGTGGCAAGATTAATGCTGCGTGATCATGCATCAATCACCGCAAACATAAATATTACGAATGGCTATCGTAGATATACTCTTCGCGACAGTTTTCAGCAGAAAATTTGCAATCGTCTCGCGTCTCGTTATTTATATTTAATTAGTCTTTCTTATAGTGCCGAAAGATCGTTTAGTGTTCGTTCCGGGGTCAGAGGTTACAGTGTATGTTTTGCGTGGACAGTCAAATAAATAATTGTGCAACAATTTGACACATAATTGTTTACACTTAACACGCGTCAGTGTAAAATTACACGGGAGAGACGAAGTAAGGATTACCAGTTAAGGTGTCAAGATCAGTTTTACCAAACTCAAAGTGGTTAAATAACCGCTATTTTACAAAAATTAGTGTTTATTTTTTACACGTAACAGTTTACCACCACTTAGTGTTCTTAAACACGGAGATTTTTTTTACTGTGTAGGTTAAATGATATTAAGACGATGCCAAGTAGTGCGGAGGTTTTACAAAAATGGCCGTTTTACAAAAAACCATTTGGATACCGTCTGGTAAATATAAAAAAAAATAAAAAAAAAATAATAATAATAATAATAATAATAATAGTAATAATAATTATAATACTATTTTTTTTCTCAAATTCTGTTCGACAAATAACTGATTTTGTATAACTTATAATATAACACATTTCTTTTTTTTTTAGGTTGATATGGATTACGACGTTGCGTTTGGAGGTGGAGATTTTTTTTAAAAAATTGGGAAAAATGTTTTACACCAATAGTAGCATTTCTGCAGAAAGACGGGCACATTAAAGACAAAGCTGCTAAAGCACTGTTGGATAACGCCTTCAAAGAAACTTGTGACAAAAGTAAGTTCAAGTTAAAGAATCGAGCGCAATACAAAAAATTAAGTATATCTGTTCTATATTATATAAATATTTTAATTCTTTTTTTTTAAGATGGAAAATATGCTTCAGTTTTATTGGCTATTCATGGATATTTAGTGACGCCGGCCAAGTTTTGTTCAAAAGATATATCTGGAAAGACCACGCATACAAAATACAGCATAAAAGACCCCCAGGAATCATTTTTATATTTTGCGAAAACGCAAGAAATTGCGGAACACATTATGCACCTTCAATCAAGAAAATCTTGAATTCACCCTTTTATTTTATCCCTTGGAGATGGAATATATAAAATATCTAGCATATGTGTTTACTTTGACGACATCCGTTTTAATTTTTTTTTTATGGCGGTGGCACACACACTAAAGGGAGACCCTATGGCGCTCGACGAGCGGTGTGTGTGCGAAGATGTTGATTGACACGGCTCTTGAATATTTGTAAGTTGTAATTAGTGGGAAACAGATGTCCTGGGAGTGAGTTCCACAGTGATGCAGTGCGCCAGACAAAGGAGTTCTTGTAAAGCGATGTTCTAGGTGTTTCCAGTTGTACGACGAACTGGTGCGCTCTTGCCGTCTGTCGTGACTGTCTGACAGGAGCTGCCAGGGGCGGGATGAGGCGGACCAAATCCTGGGAACATCTGCCGTGAAAGTATCTGTAAAACAGAGATATCTCGGCTACATGTCTGCGGTGTTCCAGACTATCTAGATTCCGGGTCAACTCCGGGTCGCCGACGAGACGCACAGCTCTCTTCTGAATGGAATCCAGCAGCTTTAGGGTGTGCTTTGGTGCGGCACCCCAGATATGTGAGCAATATTCTAAGCACGGTCTTATTTGCGCTTTGTAGAGCAAGAGCAACTGCTGCGGTGTATAGAGTTTTTTATTGCGAAATAGCGCACCAAGCTTCTGGGAGGCTGATTTTGCGATGTTAGCAACGTGGTCATGCCAGGACATATTGCTGTTGACCGAGATACCCAGCAGTCCGATTGACGAGGATGAAGGAATGGTCGACCCTGCCATAATGATGTCAGGGCCCGCTGTATTGGCCCTCTTCGTAAACGTGGCTGCTTGGGTTAGTGGTGAGAGTTGGTGAAAGTATTGCGCCCTGAGGCACGCCCGCGTTGATGGTGAATGTGTCCGAGATGTGTCCATCGACTGCAACGTGCAGAGATCGGCTCTTAAGGAAACTGGCAAGCCAGCTGCAGAGAGAGGCTGGCAGTCCGAAGGACGGTAGTTTGTTGAGCAGTCCGTCATGCCAAACTCTGTCGAATGCCTTTGAAATATCCAACGCAATCGCTCGAGACTCTCCGTAGTTCTCAATTGCCCTACTCCATATATGAGTGACATAGGCCAATATATCTCCTGTCGATCTCTCTTTGCGAAAGCCGTATTGATTATCGCTGATTATTTTGTTGTTCTCGAGGTACTTGAGTAGTTGCTGATTAACTACACGTTCCATGACTTTGGAGATTATTGGAAGCAAGGCAATTGGACGATAGTTTGAGGGCGTGGTTTTCTTGCCTTTTTTTGGAACAGGTTGCACTCGAGCGACTTTCCAAGACGATGGGTAAATCCCTTTTCCGTAAGACAGAGAAAAAAGCCTGGAAAAAACGGGTGTTAGTTCGTTGGCGCAGTTCTTTAACACGATGGCAGGTATTCCGTCCGGTCCTGATGCCTTTTGCGTATCTAGATTTTTAAGGATTTTTCGAATATCACGGTGATGAAATTTGATTTCTGCCATGGTAGGGTTGATGTTCGATATGGTGGGGAGAGTCTTGCCTTGGGGGACGTCCAAGGTAGAGTGCGAAGAAAACATTTTGGCGAGCATGTTTGCTTTTTCCTTGGCTGTAGTCGCTGTGATGCCACGTTCGTCTGTCAAAGGTGGGAGAAACGTTTCTGCAAAGTTGTTACTTACTGCCTTTGCTACCGACCAGAAATTCCTGGAGCCACTGGGGCATTGCAAAAGTTTATTCCTGATCCTTTGGTTGTGTTTGTCCTTAGTTTCGTCGATAACACGCTTGCATTCGTTTCTCGCTTCGACAAAATAATTGCGATTTTCAGCGGTCTGATTTTGCTGCCAGTACTTGTAGGCTTGCTGTTTCCTACCCACAGCTCTTTCGCATCTTCTATCGAACCAGGGCTTTCCTTTTGATGGTAACTTGATGGAATTTGGGATATATGCTTCCATTCCTGAGGAGATTACTTGCGTGATCTTTTCGCAGCAGACTGACAGGTCGTCACCGCCAAAGCAGACGTCGAGCCAAGGAAAATCTAGGTAGAACTCCCTTAGATCATCCCAGTTTGCAGAATTGTAATGCCAGATTTTGCGAGGCAATGGTGGGTCCTTCTGTATGAGTGGCAATTCACAAACCGTTGTAATAAGTTTGTGGTCGGAAGTACCTAATGGTGGACCAACTGTAACTGTGTACTGGTCAGGATTGGTGGTTAGAAAAAGATCCAGGAGGGCGGCGAATTCGCCCCTCTCTGAGATTCGAGTTGGTTCGTCTTCAATTTGAGTAAGTCCGCAGCTGATGGCGAATGCTTCAGCCTCTCTACCTTCGTTGTCGGTCTTGTTGTGATGTTTGAGCCAGTTGGTGTTGTGGGCATTGAAGTCTCCCAGAACGATTATTTCTGAACTGGGGTGATCAACCTGTATTGAGTCAAAAGTGGTAGCTAGTGTTGAAAAAAAGCTTTGGTAGGCTCTATCGCTCGGAGGGCGATAGAGACAACATATAAACTTGGTTAATCCCTTGGCGGTGAACTTGAGCCACATGACGTCAAGGTTGTTCGGTTCGAGTGTTTCCTCGCGGTGACATGAAAGGTCGCTTCGGACAAAAAGGCATATTCCGAACTTATGTCTAAATCGGGTATGTAAGTCGTAACCAGGATA
>JAEQML010075852.1:0-13644 GCA_016904865.1 Pissodes strobi
TATTCTGCACAACTTTTGTATTTAACATTTTTGTCTAATGCGAAAAACAAAAAAGTTAAGAGGGGGGACATTATAACTGATCACCGTGTACAGGGTTTTTCGTTATATCTTGACACCCACCTGCAGCCATAATTACAGGTAATACAAAAAAAACTTAAATTCAAAAGTTGTATGATTTTTTATATATTATCTTTTAGTAATGCCAAAAGAAAAAAAATGCCTGTCAAATGTCAAAAAACCGCATAACCTTAATTTTTTAAAATGGAACACCCTGTATATTATTACATATTTGGATTGTGTGAAAAAGTCTAGACATATTTCATGAATAATGTCATATACCTATATCTAACGGTTTTTGAAATATTGACAGTTGGAAATCGACCATTTACCAAGTTTGACAGCTTGTAAAATCTAAGCGGCTAAATATAGAACAAAACGGTTTGCACTTTCCTATATTGGTTTTTCATAAGCTATCGCATGACACTAACTTTAGATTTAACCAGAGGTTAAAAATCCCGGATAAATTTAAATCATTTTAAAGGGTCGCAGTGACGTCTGTTACAAAAGACGTATGTGAGAGAAAATTTACTTCAAATAATGTATGCCAGGAAGGAACCAAGTAGATCCTATTTTACTATTTTTTTTTACCAATTGCCCTTCCAACTGAAAATTTTTCGAAAGGCTTTATTTTTTTCTGACACAAATTATTCTGATGTCTGATTTTTAGAA
This sequence comes from Pissodes strobi, assembly GCA_016904865.1. Lineage (NCBI taxonomy): Eukaryota > Metazoa > Arthropoda > Insecta > Coleoptera > Curculionidae > Pissodes > Pissodes strobi. Next base: position 730 of record JAEQML010075852.1, read on the forward strand.
ATGTGTCGATAACACCAGCCCTGTGGCGGCGCTTGCAAATCACAATTTTTGCGTTGGCTGGTGTTTTTTTGTAGGTAGGGTATTTAGTTTCGTCCTAATAGAAATTAATTTAATGTTCGATTTCCCATGAAGAAGTGGAATTTATGACACACAGACCACACGACAGCTTCTAGTTTATATGCAAACATAAATTAACAAATAATACTTCATATGGTGTGCGATTCTTATTTTTTCTCTTTAGCATGTTTTGCTGTGCACATATAAATGTAAGGTCACTAATGAATAACTTTGATGTTTTTAAAGATCACATTTCTAAAAATAACTATTGTATAACTGGAATCACAGAGAGCTGGTTGGCTGCAGATATTGGCAATGAGGCTATTGCTATAAACAATTATAATTTTATTAGACAAGATAGGCTGGGGCGCGGTGGAGGTGTTGGGATTTACATTAGGACGGACTTGTATTTTACTGTTTTGTTGAGCGAGTGCAGTGACGTTGTCGAGCATATTTGGATTAAGACTCAGTACTGCAATGAAACTATCATTGTCGGCAATATCTACAGACCACCTAATACCAATTGCAATGAGTTTCTTGCTTATTTTGAGGATGTTTTGATTGAGTTCTTTGCGCAGTGTGACAAAATTTTGTGTTTTGGCGACTTAAATATTAATATGCTGAATAATGACGCGCCGCATGTGGTCCAACTGGATAATATTCTGAGTGCTTTCAACATGAATCAGTTAATTTCTGAGCCGACTAGAATATCGAATACTAGTTCCACCTTGATTGATTTAATATGTTGTGGCTCGGACAATGTGCTTGATGTGGGTGTAAAGGACATTAATGTTTCAGACCATTTACTGGTTTACGTCAACCTTGATTTTAAACCTCTTCAAACCAATAAATTGCACTATAAGTACAGGGTTCTTGATCACATTGACGTGGGTAATTTTCAAACAGATTTAGAGGGGGCTCCGTGGAATACCATTTACGAGATGGAGGACATTGATGAAAAGGTAGCCTTTCTTACCAATACAATATTAGATATTTTTGATATACATGCTCCAATTAAGATCAGTAAGGGTGTTAAAAAAACATATATCCCGTGGATGACAGACAATATCAAATACATGAAAAAACTAAGAAACCAGGCATTGAATCGCACCAGGCGTCCCGAACATTGGAATTATTACAAGCAGCTTAGGAATTTAGCAACTTCTTCAATTAGAGCTGAAAAAAAAGCGTATCTTAATCATAAATTTCAGAACTGCAGTCCTAAAGAACAATGGGATGAACTAAAAAAATTAAATATGCTAAATATAAAAAAAAGTATTCCAGAAAATTTAAAAAATGTAAACTAAATTAATACATATTTTACACAAATATCAAGAAACATTGATGTTCCAAAGCAAGAGTTGATTAATTTTTATGAGAATAATTCCTTGTTAGATAAAAAGTTTATATTTAATCATATCTCAGAAGAGATGGTTTCTAATGTTATTCTCAATATTAAATCAAAAGCATTTGGTGCTGATAATCTGAATATAACATTAATTGCTCTTTGCTGTCCTTTTATAGTTCCTTATTTAACTCATATAATAAACGCCTGTATTGAAAAATCCTATTTTCCAAAAAGCTGGAAGTTTGCCAATGTTATCCCGCTACCAAACGTCAAGAATCCGACCGACTTTGTACATTTACGATCAATCTCGATACTGCCTACGTTCTCAAAAATTTTGGAAAAGGTCATGGAATTGCAGATTATCTCTTACCTGTCGAGTAATAATATTATTCCTCTTAAGCAATCCGGGTTTAGAGCTGGCTATAGCTGCTCCACGGCGTTGTCTGATATAGTGGACGATGTGGTAAGATCACAAGATAAATACAATGCTTCTGTTCTCGTTCTGCTCGACTATACAAAAGCATTTGATATGCTTCATCATGATATTTTGCTAGCTATTTTAAAATACATAGGGTTCGATCGGGCTGCACATTCGCTGGTGTCGTCTTTTCTATCGGACAGAGTTCAGCGAGTAATCCTTGATGAGAAGTACTCTGGAGAGTTAAGCGTTACGGCGGGTGTTCCCCAGGGAAGCATCTTAGGTCCTCTTCTGTATAGCATTTTCACCTGCAACTTTGTCAAATCTCTTCAGTACTGTCAATATCATTTATATGCTGACGACACACAAATCTACGTATCTTTTAACCCCAGTCAAGCATAAACAATTAATGTTCAGCTCAATTATGATCTAAATAGACTGCTCTGTATTTCTAATGATCACCTGCTTAAAATTAACCCAAGTAAATCGGTAGCCTTGTTGTTTTGTGGTGAAAGCGTTCGCGATCAGCTTACAGCAAAAATAAAACTTAAATTGGGAGACGACTGTGTCTTGTTTAAAAATTCTACAAAAAATTTAGGCCTTATTATTGACACAAAATTAAAGTTTAAAGAGCATGTAACATTATGCCTAAAAAGGGCATTCTCTATGTTAAAGTTAATAAATTCACATAGGCACACTCTCACTCAAAAAACTAAAGCCATGTTGTGTGAAGCTCTCATTTTGTCACATTTCAATTTCGCAGATAACGTCTATGGTCCATTTTTGGACTCGGTAGATATTAGGAGGATTCAGAGAATACAAAATTCTTGTTTAAGATTGATTTTTGTAATAAGGCGTAGACAAAGAGTATCACATAAGTTGAACGAGTTGGGATGGCTTGACATGGATCGCCGGCGAGTTCTGCATTCGATCTGCTTCTACTATAAGATCATCAAATTTAAATGCCCTCCATATCTCCACGACAAACTTACAAAAAGCTGGCCATACACCATGCAGTTTACCGGAAGGCGGGCCTTGCGATTTGCAAACCGGAAGGCAAACTGTATCGTTAGTGGTCATATTGGCCGGAAGGCCGGGCCTGAACTCTCGGCCTCCCAAAAAACAGTCAGGGCTTGATTATTTACCTTCCGGTTAGGTTTTTTGCTTGCAAGTCGGAACGTGTATTGTGACGATATGGGTACAGGCCGAGAGTTATCAGGTTCCAGTCGTAATTCGTTTATTAGGTGCATATGCGAATTCACTTGTCGATTTATTAACCTCTGTTTTACCCATTTCGAACGTTTGCGCTTTATTTTTTGCTGTTTTTTAGACAATAAAGCAACTCCTATTAACATACGAACATTTTCCGAGATCTTGTCTACAACTTTTCGCTTCGCACCACACTAAAAACTGAACAAAACCCTCCGAATAAAACGTAACGTATATGCATTAGCCGAGAATACAGGCTTGCTTCAGGTTTGCGAATCGAAAGTCCTGCCTTCCGGTAAACTGCATTGTGTATGGCGGCCTTATCGCACAGATGTTCACAATCTTAACATACGTAGACAATATTTATTAACAGTACCCTCTCACAAAAAAGAGGTATTTAAATAGTATATTATTTTATATGGAGGAAAAGTGATATTTTTCATGGCGCGCTCGTGTTTAACAGCCGAACGGAGTGAGGCTGGTAATAGAGAGCAAGCCATGAAAAGTAACTTTTCCTCCAAATAAAATATGCTGTTTTTTCTTCAAATGTCGACAAATTAATGCAAAAACATCTCTTTTTAATAGTAATAATGTCTAATTATTATTAAAGATCAATGGGTTCGCAAGGCGGCTTAGTCCACTGTCGTAGGTGGCCTTGCTTAGACTGGTGTCGGTGAATATAAACATAAAGCTGTCAGTGGACACTGTCAACAATAATTATTTTTTTAAGATTCTCCGATTGCGTTTTAATTCCGTATTGATAAGCAGTTATTGAGTAAGTTCGATTAAATAATAACCAATTTGTTCCTAAATTAGTGATTTTTAGAAATGCAGCCACAAATTGAGTGGTAAATACAAAATGTAGTTTAATAAATCTTGAGTTTTTGACGCTTATTTTGTTGTCTGTTTGTATTGTATCTATGTTGCTATGACAACACTTTTACCTCCGCCGGCGGAAAAGTGAAAAGTAAAGCCCCGGCGGAGGAAAAATGAAACTTCACGGCCGCCTACACAGTCGAGTAATGACGGATTTACTGACGTTTGAAGAAAAAAGTCATTTTCTTATCAGATTGCTTCTTTGATCAATAAGTTTAAAGTGAACGATTTTTCAGCCCCAATATCAGTCTTTAAAAGACGAATTAAATACAAATTACTCTGTCAGTAAAAAGCCTCGTAAAAGCCTATACTTGTGGCTTACATAAAATTTAACATTATGTCATTCAGCCAGTCTCTCTCTCTCTCTCTCTCTCTCTCTCTCGCTCTCTCTCTCTCTCTCTCGCTCTCTCTCGCTCTCTCTCGCTCTCTCTCGCTCTCCCTGTCTCTCTCTGTCTCTCGCTCGCTCTCTCTCCCCTCTTTCTGTCTTGCTTTGTAATCTAAGTTAATAATGTGTTAAATTCTGTCACTGGGGACCGTCTTTCTTTAGAGCTCCAGGTTTTCTTAAACTGATTTACTTTTTTAAGTTAGTTCTTATGTTACTTATAAGTTGGTAATTTTTTATTTTAAAATTTTTGACGGCTTCAACAGCGCCTTCCGTTGTGAAGGAGGCTGCATGTGGCCCATTGCTCCTGTTAATTTGGATAGATGTATACATACATATTTCTTCATAATTTGTGTAGAATACAAAAATGAGAGAAATAGTCCGAATGATTGAAATCTCCCATAAAACATATAGATTTCTAAAAATTTTCATTTTAAAGAGCCGCAGCGACGTCTTTTGCGGCAAATTTGAGAGAAAATTTATATCAAAATATGCAATTTCTGCCAGGAAGAAACCAAGTGAAATTTATTTTACCATTTTTTTTAACTAATTGCCCTTCTAACTAAATTTTTTTCGAAAGGCTTTGTTTTTTCTGACACTAATTATTCTGCTGATTGTTTTTTAGAAAATGTGTCGATAAAGCCAGCCCTGTGGCGGCGCGGCGCTGGCAAATCACAATTTTTGCGTACGCTGGTGTTTTTTAGTAGGGTATTTTGTAAAACAGAAGCCACTTAGTTTCGTCCTAATAGAAATTAATTTAATGTTCGATTTTCCATGAAAAAATGTATTTTATGTCAAATTTACTAAATGAAATAATCGGCAGGTCCTAGTTTATAGGCAAACCTAAATTTACAGATAATACTTAATATGGTCTGCGATATCTGCATAATTTGTGTAGAATACAAAAATAAGAGAAATAATCCGAATGTGAACAAATATTTTGAATGTACTTACCACAAATGGTATAGATTTCGATGATTAAAGTAAAATTTCACCTCGAAATATTTCATAAAATCATGGGAAATCGCTGCTTGTCGCATGAAAAATGTGGAAATTCTTCGAACCTGACCCATTCCCCCTTGAAATAAACGTCTAATACACCTTTTTGCTTACCTGCTGTATTAGCAGCATTTTCTTCAATTCCTGTTCATTTTCTGTTAACCGGAATCACAGTACCAGTATGATGACATCGTATTTTAATGAAAATTATTTACCTAAATACCATGGGCACCGAACATCAACAATACACTAGAAGTTTCACGCTAAGCCCCGACCCCAGCATTTCCCACCTTGCCCCGTCGCAGATCCTGGTGAAATGCTGGTTAACCGCTCAGGCCTCGTGCCACGTTTCACCCCGTTTCGTCTACAGTTTGGGGTCTCGCCTTTGTAGTGTTCGGTGCCATGGGCAACGACCCCTTTTCGCCCACCAAGTCAGTAGCTTCATTCCACCTTTCTGTATTCAAAGTTAGTTATAATGAAATGAGCATAGGCCACACCACTTTCCATCTTAAAATACTAATCGAGACTTCGAATTTAAGGGAGCACACAATTAAGCATTTATATTAAATCAGTGGTTGGCCCAAATATGTTCAGGTAATTTCTGTTATGACTTAATTATTTAAAAGTTTACCAGACAAATAAAATATGACATAATAAGAAGAAACTAATTAGCCATATTAACACTTATCCCGGTAGCTTAAGCTCAAGCTTAAATTCAATCTGGTAAAACGGTAAGATAAATTCTACATCCTCTAATAAATTAAATTCAGATTGGCACTGGCACTGAATTTTAATGAGAGGTTCATAAAAACATCATCATTCATATTTATATAAATACAACTACCCTAATTATTATGAATTACAGCTAAGCTTACTCTCAAGGTCTTAATGCAAATCCGTAACCTGCAATCCAAGTCTTGATATATTTTAGTACATTTTCTCTCACGACGAGTGATGAATTTCGAACAGCGTTTCATGTAGTACCTACTTTCCCAAGCCCGACGAAATGACTTCTTAACTATTTATTTTCTTTCCACGGGCCTCTAGTACCCAGAGACACTTTTCATAAATTGTTCAATATTGTTTAACCATTTGGACTGTGTGTGATAAAGTTTTACTAATTTTTCGAGGCCCCTCTTAGGCATAGTGACGTGCGCGTGAAGAATATATTCTTGACTAACTCTTTCCCAAAGATTTTTAGCTTTTTCTACCTTCTTTCAAGGCTTGTTCCTTGTTTTTCTCCTCGAAAAATCTGGCCAGCTATTAAAATGTTTTTGCTAAGAACATTTCTTAAAGTTCCTAAGTCGCCAAAAATTTTAATATGGCGATTAGCGTTTTAACATGTTTTGTAAATTCCAACGTCGGTTTAGTGTTCCAAATTAGGATAATTAAAATTGGTTATTCCAGTTAACATGATTTTTGCATACCGATCCGAGGTCTTTGCTCGCTAAAGATTCTTAATATAGAAATGCTCCCTAGCCAAGGTTTTCTTTTTAGAGCAAAGTGTTGGGGGGATCTGTTTATGAAGCGTACAACTAGTGGGTGATATTCTTTGTAGTTAGTTCATCTAATTTCGCGTTATAATGCAGTTGAAACCCATTTTTTCCGGATTCAAACCGGTCTCAAAGAGATTTCACACAAATAAATTATTGTATAGATCTACATATTTTAATTTAAACGTCATTTCAAAATATTGGAGGACGTAGCTATCTATTCAAACTCATAGATATGCCGAAGTATGGAAAACTTGAGAATTTTCTCTGATTTTCTGCATGTTTATCTTTAACTTCGATTTCCTCGTATTTATCTATTTCCCACAGAAAATTGTTATAGAACGCTTTTATAGTAGAGATATCGAGGTTTACGAGTCTGGGATTGTCTTTTTTTAAATAACTATGCAGCTATGCGCTGGCTGGCACGTAAAGATTAAATTAGTTTTTCAAACTGGAAATCAAAAAAAAAACACCAATTCAGTCTTTTCAATCGTATTTATACGATTTTTTTATATGTTGTACTCGAAACTCTCCTTTTTATTGTACGGAAGCTTGGTCGCTCTAAATTATTCGATTTTATAAGTTAGTTATAAAATATGTGGTGACGTAACCTGTTAAAACTCGAAATGGCGAAAAGTTTAAATTTAACTATCTCGCCCTGTATAAAAGGCGAGTTTTGTCGATTTTCTACGCAGATTCTCGTCAAGTAACTCCAAATCTTTTTCACATTTTCCCTCAAAATTATATTTTTCCAATATTTTGGAAACAGAGAAGCTTTTAGACAATTTTTCTCCTAGAAATTTCCTATCGAACTGACGAAGACAGTCGGTTTTTTCGATTTTCACGACTTTTTCGGCGCTATAGAAGATCACAAAAACGATACTCGTCATTTTTCGATTCTCGACAGTGTCAATAGGGTTAAGAAGACTATCGAAAAGTTTACAGAAAATTTCATCAATATTAATTAATTTTCTCGACAGTTATCCTGTATCAAAGCAAAATTGAATGGGCCTGACAAGCGTGACGAGTTCAGTCTCGTTTAGTCGTTTACTTCCCAGGAAAAAATTTACTGGGACCGCTAAAAACAGTTTTCACTTAAAAAAAAATAGTGTGCTTGTGGACCACACGCCAGAAGTTAAACTTCCTCGGCACAAAAGAGAAACGAACCGCGGCCCGTTCAACAATCAATTCTTATTAGAGAAGAAGATAGATGTTATCCGATGATTGTTTTGAATTATGGACAGGTCATAGGCAAAATTCGTTGTGTCACTCCTGCTCTGTGCTTCTTACCACCGGTCATTTTTGTGCGGTCACACTGTCACACAATTAGACTCCTTGGTATTTTGTGTTTGGCCCATCTGCGTCTCCCTGGGTCTTCTGGATTATTGGATTATGATCTACTGCTTGCCTCAGTTCTTCATCGGCATGGTTCTCTGCTCTTAAGAATACGCGCCTAGCCTTATCGACTATAAAGTCTTTTAGTGGTTCTCTAGGTAAAATGTATTAAATAGAAACTATTCTTGTGTACAGCCTCTCAGAACTTTTTTATATTGTACCGGCTCGCGACCATCTGTATGTTTTTGGGCTACCCTATGCAACTAACTTGCCGCGTCTACGTTATTTCCGCCTACAGAACATTTCTGACGGCTCCGTTATTTTCCTGATGTATAGTGCGACCAAGGCCGAGAATTCGGGAATATTCCTGATATATGTTCGACTGATAGTTGATCATTGAGTGTTGGATTGGAAACATCTATTAGTTGTAAAGTTATGAGTAGTATAATGTGTTTAATCGTATACAGTGTTAAGGAATACAGAGAGAATGATTTTAAAATGGTAAAAGTTGTGCTTATGTCAGAACTCAAGGGAAAATCATAACAATATATTTGATGTTACGCACTACACACAACCGCACATTTTTGAGAATTTCACGTGACAATACGCCGTGTAGTGTTTTAATTAATGTAGCAAATGTAAGTGAATATTATTATGTATTTACCCTTAAACATTGAAACTTGTTGGCATAAATTGAATCTGATTTGGATGTCTGACTTCAAGCACATACAAATTCACATACAAGTTCAAAACAAAAAGAGAAAAAATAATAACACACCTAAATTTTTGTTTTCTTGTTTATAATAAAATTAATGGGTACATTTACAAATGGTACAGACTACGAATTTGTGTAAATGTAATAAGCAACCTTAAGAAAATTTTGTTTTAGTTCTTTAGAGAAGAACATTCAATTGAAGGTCTCTTAAAGTTATGGACTACATATTTGGAAAGAACTCTTATGTTATGTTCTTTGAAGTTAGAAAATAGTAATGTATCTAATGGCTCTAGTGAAGATGTAATGATTAAGGTAAGTCTAAATGGCATATGCGAAAAAATTAGACATTTATTTTAAGTCGAATACAATTGCGTTCACCTCTGCATAATTCATCGTAGATGGGCTCCTAGTAAATATTTCGATCCCTGAATAAAATAAAGAGATAATAAATGAAACACCCTTTGTATTCCATGCAATTTTTTTTAATCCAAACGGACTTTTTAAAGTAGCGTAACAGAGCGCTTTCGGCCTAAGCCATCATCCGTGTTACCTGAAAAGTAAGTAAAAGAACCCCCCATTAGTGGAAAGACAGAGACTACTGCAGAATTTTTAGGCAAAGAAAATGATAAAATTGACATTGTTATGTTTAGATACAAAATTTGTTAGAATTTGAAAGGGGTTAATTAAAAGTGTAAATTAAGAATGATGGTTTTTTTTAATGAGTAGAATGAAGGGAAATGGTAGTTCTTTCACTTACTTGTCAATTGAAAAAAGGGCATATCCATGAAGATAAACAAACAACACAAATCGACAATGGTCACATCAAAATTTCACAGATTGCACGTTACAATTTAAGAGTTAAATCCTGATGGAATTCAAGAAATCTGTAACATTGCCTATAGAAACACGCCACTTAAAATACACCAACATATGAAGATGGACACTCCTTTCTCCCCCTATGGCTTGAGTATATTATTTTCTCGAATCTTCTAGATACCTAGTAGTTAGGTCTATTTCTTCTCCTAATTAGTTCTCTGATTTCCATGCCACTTCTGTAACTGTAGAAATGGGCTGATGCGATACTTAGTGATCATTTATGGATTTGTTGTATTCCATATTTACACATAACCGGCCAAGAGTGTCATTCTGATACGGTCACACGAAAGTGGAATCCACTGGTAGTGGTTGGTGGCTATTCTCTAACTCATACAGCTACTTGGCTGGTCCCAATTACAGTTTTACTGCTTCCTGGAAGCTGCACGTCACTATATGTGAGTCGGCATCACTTCATCAAAAGGGTCAGACTGGCAGGAATAAACCTGGAGAAACTCTCTAGGCTAGCGAAAGATCGGGTGGAGGAAGGACCCTAGTTCAATTATAAATAATTTTAACTATCTAATATAGAAACACTAAGATATAGCATAGCTTTTAAAAGGATAACCTCACTTTGCATAAAGTGAAAATATTAATGACCGAGAGCTTGCCAATTTATCTCATGATAAATTAATACGAATAATGGATCTTATGCTCAAAAATTACAACGAAAAGATCTGGACTTCGAAACTTGTGTTTTTCTCTACCTACGTGTTCATCGCTCGGATGAAAAGATAACGTCAATTCCAAAAAATATCTTCGACATCCGTCAAGAGAACGTTTGAAAATTGAAGTACGGCTCGAACACTTCGGAACTGTATTCGTCGATACCACTTGGGAGCTTTCCAATATTGCAAAGTATGAAATAATTAATGACTTAAATTTTAATATATAAATTCTAAGTTCAGTTAATGTAAGGTAAGGAGAATATTAACCACATAAATCTACCAGTGAAGGGGAATAAATTCTATTTCTGGGTTTGGTAGCATTTACAACGCTACAACGTTTGGTGGCAAAGATCTTTGTGTTTTGTGATGGTACTGTTTTAAATAAAGCCTGATCCATCAACATTCCAAATTTGCGATGGCTTAAATTTGAATTGCTCTATTATGCTGTTTGAATCTGAGGTTTCTTGTAGGATTTAGAAAAGAACTTAATCAATTGGTTGCACCGTAGAAAATCTGTGAGGAATTTTCTTGTTAACAGCTATTCGATATGCCAATATTTTAACATCAATCGCAGTCAAGAACAGGTCTTCCAAATTTTATAAATGTTCGTGGTCGGGATAAACAAATTAATTTTTAATTTATTATGACCACAAAGGTGGGGGTAACAATTAACTGTATAATTAACTACATTAAAATTAGTGGACAGTATTAAAATAGGGTGGTGGGGGTTTTACACAGAGTTTGTGAATGGAAAAAGGTAGATAGGTTAGGTATTAAGTACTTTAATAATGTAATTATGCATTTGCATTTGATAAAAAATATATATATACAATTTATACAATTTCTACACTACTTTCATGCATTCACTCATTCCCACATAAACTCTAAATATACACAGGTTACTTATATAGAAATATCTACTAAAAAAAGTCTTGATTATTGGATTTAAAAAATTAAACGTTTGTCTTGAAATGAACTTTTATGTTTTAAATCTAGCACCTTCCTTTCTCACAGAATACCTTAATCTCCAATGCTCTTGACTTAACTTAGTTAGGACAGGGATCTGACCAAACTTTTGATTTGAAACTTCGTCATACGTACATGAATAATTTGTCAAGCTCAATTACGAAATTTCCACAGCCGGCGCCATTTTACCATAGCTTATTCTTCTTCTTCGCAGCAACAGGTGAGACGAGACGCTATGGCGTTTCTGCCTCACAGAGAATGCGTTAAAACGCCCAAAAGAGGTCTTTGTCCAAGCTTGGAAATATCATCTTATGTCCACCCAGATATCCCCTAGAATCATCGCACCTTTGTGCACGTCGCACACTGTAACCAAATCGTAAAAAGTTGGCAATAAGTGAAGAAATAGTTCGTGCGTGGTTAAAAATAAGCCCCTTATATTTTCGGTGTCGCTGATTAGGAGTATGATATTAATTTTCCAAAATTCAAAATGGCGGACCCAATATGGCCGACCACATACTCGAAAAATGGGTTTATGAGTTTAAGAATCACTTTACATATATTTTTAAGGTCGCTGATTATGAATCCGGTACTAATTTTCCACAATTCAAAATGGCGGATCCAATATGGCCGACCACATTCTCCAAAAATTGGTTTATGAGTTTAAAAATCACTTAACATATATTTTTGAGGTCACTGATTACGAATTCGGTACTAATTTTTCAAAATTCAAAATGGCGGATCCAATATGGCCGACTACATTCTCCAAAATTAGTTTATGAGTTTACTAATTACTATACATGTATTTTTAAAGTCACTGATTACGAACTCAGTACTAATTTTCCAAAATTCAAAATGGCGGTTCCAATATGTCCGACCACATTCTCTAAAAATGGGTTTATGAGTTTAAAAATCCCTTTTCATAAATTTTTAAGGACACTGATTACGAATTAGGTACTAATTTTCCGAAATTGAAAATGAAAATGAAAATTAAACATAAAAATTATCTATATAATATATTTAGGTATTGAAGTAGGTGCAAAAAGATGCTCACTACAGTACAAACGAAATACAATCTTAGTTGGGTTCTTCGTCGAATTCGCCGATCAATTCTTCGGAGCTCTGTTCGTCGAAGTCCAAGTCCCCCTCATTCCTTATCGCATTCTTCGTCGGCTTCTTTGCCTTCGTCGATCGAATTCCGCGACTCGTACATCCTTCCTGAGGTTTAAAAAGTACAGCCTCGGAAAACAATTTACGGCTTTTTTATGAGAATATTTTTGTAGGCTGAAAATTAGTGGGTCCGAAGATACCAAGAGCCGGAAAAGACGGCACACAAATTGTCTATTCTTGAAGTCTTCCGGCCGAATCTACTGCGATATTGCCTCAAGTGTTTATTCCGGGTTTCTTGAGCAACCTAGGACAATTGCCCAATTGGAGATTCGACGTGGGAGATTATTTGGTGCCCGTGCATTAATGTATTAAAAGATGACTATTTTATTATTCTAAGAAAATTTACGTGACACGTCACGACCAAAGTGAGGATAGCTCGGCCTTCGGAAGGTTTCGGAAGCTAATTTTA
>JAEQML010075853.1:0-13643 GCA_016904865.1 Pissodes strobi
AGCAACATTTATGCGAGATATTAATATAAAATTTGCATGGATTTTGTATCAGAATTTAAATGCATCGAATAAATGCACACAAAACGGTCTATACAAATGTTACTTATACATAAAGCATATATGATTCATCGTTTGGGTGCATTTATACGATGTGTACAAAATCGGTGTTTCGTATAAATGTTGTTTATAGCTTTGTTTCCAAAATTATATGCTAATCTCGATGATAGTATTGATAATTATGATGTTTATTATTTTAAAAGTTAAGACAATTGTTGGGAATAGTTCGTCGAACTACAATAAACTGAAGATAAATTCAATAATAAATAAGTGATCATCTACTGGGTAACCAGTCATTGGACGCTCAAATTATTGTGAAAATAGAATTCAGAATAAGCCAACAGCAGCTCCAATGAAAATGTTTAATGAACTTGGGGGAGAGGAGTTATTTTACGAGAATACAGAAATATCCTAAAATTGTACACCAAAGCCGACATTGGCAGTAAGAAGGTAGAAAAGCCTGTAATCATGAAGCAATTCAACGAGTGGTTAGAGACTGCAACTTTCCAAAGAAAATTCTCTGGTCCGGCAGCAAACCATTCATTGTCTGAATAAATAAACTTAAGGGTATAGTTTGTCCACGAACATCTCAATAAAGATATGGAAATTCGACACCAAATAAAGGGTTGACATTAAAAAGTATCTAATGAAACCCATTTTTATCCTGATATTTACCCTAAACACACATGTTACCGAGTGCGTGAACGGTTATTTTTATACTGAAACGTTGACATTTTTGAGGTGAAATCAGTTTTAGGCGCGGACAGTAAAGGGTGATTCTTAATATACATTCAGTTTTGGTTCCATATTGGTTACGTTCTGTTTACACAGAAAAAAAATAATGACATTAAAATAAATGTACATACTTATACAGATTTTTCGTTCCGTTTACATATCTTTTCCGAACACTCTCATTCAATATGAATACAAACGAATTTTTTACGAACAGGCTGAAGCGTGTCACGGATTTCTGCAAAGAGCGCAGACTAGCAATTTCTAGAAGTTCTAAGCACTGCGCGTGGCGTGTAAGCACTGTGCGTGGCGTGTAGCCAAGATTCACGTCTAGCTGCACCAATTTTTAACCGTCACGCATGCGTACGTGCCAATTCATATATTTTCCAAAGCTGATTTTTCTTGATTTTGAGTGCCCCCGAAGCGAGCAAAGCAAGCGGAGAGCCATGCGTGAAGTAAAATAGAACGATAACACTCGACTGCTCTCAAATGCGCAGGTCCGAAGGTCGGAAATTTGGTAAAGGTAGACGTCAGTGTAGCCAAGACATCTATCCGGACATCAAAACTTGGATGACAGTGAGACGGGTCCATCTAATGTAAAAAGCCTAACTTACCTTTCAAACCCCTAAACGGCTCACAAATGATAAGCTAATTGACTATTTGAGATGAGTCTAGTAATGAGGAACCGTTAAGTGACGATAATGATGATAATTTTGTACCGAATGATGAGCCAGGCGATATGGATGATGACGACCATGGTAAACGCTTTTATTTGTAACATTATTTTGAATAAATTTCATTTAATTTACATAATAGTTCGGGTAGGGTTTTGCCGACTGTACATTGCACAGCAAGCACAAACACCAGTACGCGTTACTACTTCAACAGCAAGTGTTCCAAATTGCTCAGTTGTCCCTACGAGCTACGAATATGAATAATTTTCCACTTTCAAAAACTGATCAACTATTTCAGGCAGTGCCTGGTAATATTTCCGTGCAATATCAGATTAATTTCTGGATCCAATTGTAAATTCAACTAATGATTATGCGGAAGTGGTGTTTCTATCTTTCTTTCTGAAGGCGTTACCGGAAACTAGAATTGCTAAATGGAAGCCAATCACTAATTGAAATGTTTTCATATATTGACTTTGTTTGGGCACAATAAGAGTTCATTTGCTTCAAGACTACTGAAGGGGACATCCATTATTTAATTTAACATGTTTTTCACAACATATGAATCGTCATCGATTCCTGGGGATAATGAGGCAAGAAACGAACCTGAATCGATTTAAAATAAGGCACAAAAACAGTTTTTAATTGTAGAGTCTATGGTGTTATGGCGAGGTCGTTTGCTGTTTCGCCAGTACATAAAGAATAAAGGCCATAAGAATAAAATTGTATATGCTGACGGAAACAAATGATACTATTCTAAAAATTTTGGTGTATAGCGGGACATTAGATGATGAAATTGGAGGGAAAGGCCAAACAACAAAAGTAGTTATGGAACTTCTAATAAACTATTTGGACTTTGGACATTCTGTTTAAGGAGACAATTTTTACAACTCTTTTGTACTGGCGTTCAACTTCAATAACAAACCTAAATAACATCTTGCAAACAAATTAAAAAGGGGTAAAACAGTTGCGGTGTATTCTAATAACGCAAAATGGAAAGATAGACGTGATGTCTTATATATATATATATATCAGTTAATCTGTATCTTTCCTAGATCACAGTGTCATGATTGTAATGTAAGATATAGGGATAATTACAACATTGAGCTGGCAAGATCTGCAGCACTGCAAAAACATTTTTTTAATAAGGGGCTAAGACTTTTGTAACGCCTTGCCAAAACAGGCGAAATCAACACCAAGACCAAGCACACATGTTTTTAGGAATAAGCTGATAAGCATATACTTAAATGTTTAGTCTACAGTGTATATCTAATTTCCACCTATAAAAGCTGTAATTGTACTAGCAAATGCTAAAATAAATAAATAAATATAAAATAAAATATCAAATGAACACAGAAATTAAATAGTCGGATTTATTTACAACTGCATTATTTTAACTGTAAGTCACTGCATATACAAGTTTATTCTAAGAGATATTTGCAAATCATAAGCTCCAGTAAGAAAGTCAAAAAGCGTATAATCAAGAAAAGCTCGAATAAATAAATTCATTGTAGCTGTATTTCAAATTAATGCAAGATCGAATATAAATATTTATAACTCCGCCTTGCGGGATCGTCTTCCAGACTGCCAATCTAGAATATGACAAGAAGTTTATTATTTGAAAAAAAAGAAATGCAAAAATTATAAATTTATGTAGAAATCCAAAATAAAGCAGGTAAAAACAAGCAATTAAGAAGTTGTGTTAATTTATATATGATTAAAGGCAACAAATTTCCTTTAACCTCACAATAAATTTATATTTGATTTTTTACTTTATTTTTCTATGCTAATAATCTTGGTAGTATTCAGAGAGAAAGTGCATTGCGCAATATCTGAAGCCGGAGTGATAACTTTATGCGATAATAAAGTAGAAAAATTGAATTATTTCATCATAAAAGAATCACGTATCGTATAAAAATCATAAAAATATGTGATAGCCGATGTGATCGTAAAGATTCTTATTGAGTAGGTACATATCGCGTATAAATATATTTTATATTCTTTCAACTAACAACTTAAGTATGTCTTGTTTTCCATGAAGTAGAGTATTCATTATTCCTCGTAACATTTTACAAATGAAGATATTATGCAATGAGGAAAAAAGTCCTTGAAACAATTTGTCGCCCATATCATTTATATCATCCGTTTTCATTTGCAAAAGCTCATCACGTCTGGAAGCCCCAGCGATTGCAATAATAACGTCAGCCTAAAATATAAATTGAAAAATAATTCTTTAATCTATAGTAGATAACTTTCAGTAGGTATATTCCGAGGGGGAAATACGTGAGGAATTTTAGTGTACATACAAGGAGAATTTCGAGTTGCTCACGAGGAATTTCGAATTCTTCAAGAGGAATTTCGAGATTCACGAGGAATTTCGAGTTGTTTACGAGGAATTTCAAAGGAATTTCGAGGAATTGCGGAGGAATTTCGAGCAATTTCGGATGAATTTTTTACTTCAATTTGTTTGGAAAGCCAGAGCGCCGGCGCGGCGCCTATGTCGCGGCATAGCGGCGAGACCAGACGCGTGTGAGACGTGTGATAGTGCGACCAATATGAAAGTCACGCGGCCTCGCTCACGGCTGTGGTATAAGAGAATACCGTTTATTTCTCGTTACTCTCGGCTGTACTCGAAAATCTCGGGATGGCCTGGAATTTACCCATGTCTTTAGGGTCTAATGAATTGCTTTTAACAGGTCTTTTAGTGCAGTGGTCAGATTCTGTGCTTGGGATACGGCGACCCGGGTTCGGTCGGTGGCGACACGTGTTTTTTATTTTTATTTTTGAAGTGAAACTTCTTTATCGAGA
This sequence comes from Pissodes strobi, assembly GCA_016904865.1. Lineage (NCBI taxonomy): Eukaryota > Metazoa > Arthropoda > Insecta > Coleoptera > Curculionidae > Pissodes > Pissodes strobi. The sequence continues at coordinate 4,269 of JAEQML010075853.1, forward strand.
GTAAAGTCAGAAAAAATTAAATGCTTATCAAAGTGAAACGCCCCTTTAATTAAGACTGTTCCAATATAGCTAGAGGGTTGAAATTTTCAGGATATATAGGTAGCCGGGGTAAAATGAGGATTCTGGACGAAAACTCGACCCCGCATCCCCCTCGTTCGGCCAGAAGAAACTAAAATAATTAATTTCGGGAGGACGGCTACGAGGTCGCAATTTTTATGGTAGGTGCGCTACCTTTGACCGTATGAGGGGGGACAGGAGCTCTAATTTAAGGGGGGATTTTGGGGAAAAACCGTTTTTGCCGATATCTCTGCAACGGATCCTCGGGGTCATCACTGGGGGGGGGGGCTTATACCCCCAACCCCCCATACCCCTCACCTCCCCAGATACCAAAATGTTTTCGAAAAATGGGAAAAAAAATTAAAAAAACGTAAGAAATTGTTCGGAAACTTAATAAAAGTATTATAAAACGAAATAAGAAAAATAATATTAAAAAAAAGTTAGAGAAACGCGGTTTTCCGCGAAAAAAGGCGAAGGAGTTCAACTACGAGGTTGGGGATGGCGATAATGGGGAAAAATGCTTTATGACAAAAAAAAACAAAGTTTTTTGAAAAAATGGGGAAAAATTGAAAAAAGTTAAAAATGTTCGGAGAGTCAATGAGAGTATTAGCAAACGAAATAGGAAAAAAATAATATAAAAAAGGATTGTTCGGAAAGTTAATAAAAGTATTATAAACCCAACATGAAAAAAAAGAAAAGAAAAAATAGTTCGGAAAGTTATTATAAAAGATATGAAGAATAATTAATGGAAAAAAATAATTAGAGAAACGCGGTTTTCGGCGAAAAAAAGGTTGAAAAAAGAAGAAAAAAAAAGTGGGACAAAAGCTGAGCATAAAGCTTAAAAAATAAAAACTCAATTCCTAATATTTCTTTCAGAAGTTTCACTTCAGTTGTGTGCTTATAAAGGTGATAATATGAGTAAAGTTTTGGCAGATTCTTTTAACAAATCCCATCATTGTATTTCTACGACCAATAATTTTATCATAATGTTCTGTGAATGTCAATTTATTATCAAAATAGACGTCCAAATCCTTAACAAGCATTTACTTTTTTCAAAAGGATGTCATTCAGGCTATAAGCCAATGGAAATTCAGTTCTTCTTAACCTACCAAAACGGATGGAAAAACATTTTCCACTGTTTAATTTCATTTCATTCTTGCTGCGCCACCTGGATATGAGCGACATCATCCAGAAGATTCTTTATATCCAAAGTTCAGGTTCATTTAGTATTTAGAGCATACTTTCAAATCATCAGTAGATAATTTGACTTTAATTTACTACCTATGCCATTTATAAAAGGACTAAAAAGCAGTGGACCAAGATGAGAGTCTTGTGGCACACCAAAAGTAGCACACAATTCACTTGGATAAAAAGTTATCCACCATGACTTGTTGTAATTGGTCTGTAAGATACAACTTCATCCATTTTAATAACGACCCTGAATTACCATAAACTGACACTTTGCATATGATCAACTTTGGAAAATGCTTTACTACATGTAAATAGCATGAAACTCCTGCCACTATGGCACCAGAGATGTATTTGGTGTATAAAAACAGGTTTGCATACCGGCCAGAAACTAACCCATGCTGCCGAGATATCAAAAACTTCTCAAAAACACTAGAGAGCTCAACACCATGTTGAAGCACTGTAGGCATTACTGAAAGTATACTAATGAGTGTATAGTTTCGAGCATGAGCCTTATCCCCAGATTTAAAAATATGTTTTGCATTTGAACTTGATCTGAATAAGCCGAGGAATAAGCCTTTTACTATTAATTAATACCTTGCGGTTATTATATATAGAATAAGTAAGTACCTACCCTTTTTCCAATTTATAGGAATTTTTGTGGCATAACATAGTTTGACACTAATTTTCATCCAGATAATGAATATTAATAGGTATCTATAGGCGAATCTGTAAGTTATCAACAAAAACTAAATCCAAGCCCGAATATTAGCCAAAATGATAACGATTATTGCCAGTCAAATAGCCTGGCTTATTTATAAGCTACTTCTAGAGAAATTTAAAAATATTTCTCAAATAATGATTTTTATTTTAATCTTTTCATTAAATAAATTTGAAATTTTAATAAATGTAGAATGAATTGCAATACATGGATGAGGAATTCCGGAGGAATTTCGAGGAATTGCAAGAAATAAAAGAGGAAGTTCCATAATACTATGAGGAATTCCAAGGAATTTCGAGGAATTCCGAGGAATTTCAAGAAATGCAAGAGGGATTTCAAGACGCAAGAGGAATTTTGAGGAATTTCGGCGCATTTTCGGAAATTCTGAGGAATTTCTAATGTTTTACTTAAAGAAAGGAATTTCAGTGTACATAAATTGAGTACTTATTTCCCCCTCGGTATATTCCTACCATCGTCTTTACATACAGTTCATCTAAGGACTCTGATAAGAAAAAAACTCGGTATTTCCTTGCATGGAAACCATCTGAGCGTTCGTAACTTTAGATACTTTCCAAATCAATGTTATTTTTTATACTCAGGGTAACTTTTAAAGTTTTAACATTGAATAGGAAGACCATAACGTTGAAGACTTCATTTCGATGAGCCAATAACGAAACGGAATTAATGAAAATATAAAAAAGACGATTTTGCGTGAAATTGTAACAAATTTGGAGAAAAATTATAATATGTTTCACATGGCAGAAAAGCAGATTTAATCCCATGGCTCGTTTCATGAAGCACCAGCCGCGACATTAATGTTGTGCTTTTCTGTCTAGTAAAACAAACTATTCTAATGCCTTGTGCGATTCTGTTATGTTATATATGACATATCTGCCAAGTTTCTAGTATGTTGGCAATATTGTCCATAAATAAATCAAAGTGACTATTGATAACTGTGTTACCTCAGGGACAGTTTTTTACGTGTCTGTTAGTATCACCACAGAATAAGAAACAATCAGAATACCGACAGAAAGAGCTAGAGCGCGCTTTGGAAGAAATTGGAAGAACATATATGCACAAATCCATAGCACAGGCGGTCGAGGTCATAGCGGCCGATATCGGACCACTTTCTGTTGGTATTCTGATTGTTTTATTATTATGTGGTATTACCAAGAGGATAATTTCCATGATAATCATTGTTGTCACAACTGTTTCCATGGAAATTATCTTCCTGCTAAAGACAACAATCACATAAAAATTTGGGCCTTCTTAATCCAATATTTTTACGTTTGAAGAAAAACTATAATGCATTATTCTTAGTAAATGTGACTTTTTGCGGGGCGTCTATTGTTGACGGAAATCACAAGACAGGACCGGCTTCAGAAAAATTTTCAAGACCAAGAAGATAAAAGGCAAGCAGAACAGGACCAGCTTCAGAAATGGATGCTCGATGTAATTGTAGGCGAGCAAGATAAATTACAGAAAATATTGCACGGGCAAAATGAGAAATTTCAAAAAGAAGTAAACAATATAAGAAAAGAAGTTGAAACTGTACAAAAAGAAGTTGGAAATGTACAAAAAGAAGTTGGAAATGTACAAAAAGAAGTTGTAAATGTACAAAAATAAGTAGGAGACGTACAGAAAGAAACGAAGAGTCTACAAGCAGAAGTTACCGGACTAAAAAATCAAGGACCCACCGAGTGGCTATTCGCTAAAAGGCAGAATATTAAGCCTCCAACGTATGCCGGTCAACCATCCTGGATAATGTTGCCAGCGATTGGAATAACGAAGGAATGGCTACATCACTAGTGGTAGCGCTTCGTGGATCTGCCCTGGAACTACTACAGACCATTTCCATCCGCCAACAGGGAAAATATGACATACTTGTAGCTGCCCTGGAGAAACGATTTGAAGACCAACACAGAAGACAACTGTATCAGGCACAAGTAAAGTCTCGAAAGTCTGGTGAAAACCAGCATGAGTTCGAGGCAGACGTTAGACGTCTCATTCAATTGGCCTACCCGGGAGCAGCAGAAGAATTTCAAGAGGAAATTGCTGCCCAATATTTCAAGGATGGTTTTAGAGATCCAGAAACTCAGAAGATGCTACGTCTAGCCAAATTTGTTAGCGGCCATGAAGTTTTGCTTAGAACCCTAGAAATCGAGGCGGCTTGTAATATCTCTAAGCCAACAATCAGGGCCGTATCAATCTAGGCAGAAAAACTGGTATTTTGGAGAAATTAACCGAAGTTCCTCAGGACATTAGAAGGTTCCGGGAGCCAGATGTTAGACCATGTAACCGAAATGCTATTAATCAGTGCTATAGATGTGGCAGGACTGGGTACTTCAAAAGGCAATGTCGGGTACAAAAACTCCGAGAGCCACTAGAAGATAGGCCACCTAACCGAAATATTTCAAATCAGTGCTATAGATGTGGCAGTACTGGGCATTTAAAGTACACAGATTCCGGGAGTGATTAGAAAATAGAGCACGTAACCGAAATGTTTCAAATCAGTGCTATATATGTGGCAGGACTGGGCATTTCAAGAGAGACTGTTGAGTACAACTACTGTCTACATCTCCACCCAGAGACGCTAGCAGTTCGAACAATATAACTTAAAGGCTAAGCACAGGGAAGGGATATGGGATAGTAATACATTGCCAAAGAATAGACCAATGAGAAGAAATAATTTCCAATAGGCGAATCAAGTTTAATGTTGATCAATAGTGGACAACAGAACAACTTAGAAAAGATCATCTTGAGGATAGTGAAATAGCACTATTGCTAAAAGCTAAGGAAGAACGTCAACCACTCGGTCAACCAAGACCAAGTTGGAGATATATTTCAACTAAGGGATATACTTTTAAATCTCTGTGGGATCAGTGGGACTCCCTGGTAGTTGAAAATGGACTTCTTAAACGAGCCGGGGAAAGCGCCGATAAAAACATTACGTACTTGGTTGCTTCATTTTGCAGTTGTAGAAAAAGCATTGTAAAAAACTCGTTTGAAAACCTTTTTTCACAACCCGCTCGACTGTGGACCTCGTGTATTGCTCGGCTCGGTCCAACAAACTGTCTCGCCCATGCGAAACAGTCGCTTTCAGAATTTGTTATTTACATAACTATTCCGGCCTCCGCCGAAAATAGTACATTAGAATCCGAGACGAAAAATGTTTCATTGCTGGTCAAGACTTACATAAATGTAATCTCGAAGCAGCAATGAAATTTTTAATCCTAATATAGTTCGCAACAGTCGGTATCTTTCATCTTCTTTATTTATCACCATCAGCAATTCTGGCGGTTTAGAAATTTCTGCATGTTAAATTGATGTTGGCTTCATATTCTGAAACAAGCAGGGAAGCGTGGAAAGGAACACATTTTCTTGCCAAGGCATAGAAATAAGGGTCGATATTTGAGAAATCGGCATTAGATACCCATAGACCAGCACTCTTTCCTGCGGGAATGTAGAATGTCGCGGGAAAGAACGCCAGTTAATGAGTAATAAGATGATAGATCCGCATATCATCTTTCTTGTCACGATATGCCGACGTTTTCACGCCTGACAGGATTGATACCCATACAGCAGCGTTCTTTCCCATGGGAATGCCGAATCTCGCAGGAAAGAACGTCAGTTAATGAGTAATAATTGAGAGGAACAGTGTCCTCCCAGATGATTAATTTGTCCACTATCCAGCACTCTTTCCTTTCGTAGGCGCTTTGCATAGAAATAACTGGAGAATATGATTTTTACGTTAGTGGCCTCTAAGCAGATTATTTTCCCCGCAAAATAAGAGATAACAAGGGAAAAATTGAGAGGCAAGATTGCACGAAAATTATTTGTGTTAGGGAGCGATCAGAGTTTTATTAATCCTTTAATATTTTGAAATGAAACAACGCTAGAAGAATGAAAGCCGGTAATGAACGCTGGTGTATGGGTAGCTATTGTCGACATTACATATTGGTTGAAAAGAATTGAAAACCTATTATGCAACAAGTGCTAAAAATTGTACCATTTATGGGAGAGGGGCACACGAATGTGAAAAGCAGCCATCACTAGCGTTGCACACTACAACTATAACAAACTATAATATTTTTCGTCGTATTTTACTATTTACTTACTTGCTATTCAAATTTGCAATATGCATTATTAATTATTTTCACACAATGTGTGAAAAGTATGCTTTTCGCACGGCGCGTCGTATGATAATATGGTTTTCAACGAGGTTTTATTAGTGTGTTTCTAACCATTTTAAAGCTCCCCTTTCCTTCCAGTCCTAGAAAAAAACTATTCACGGACTATTGATGTTCGTTGCTTAGCAATAATTAAAATTATTAGAGTACCAACATATTTGTATGGCTTGAAATGTACCGTTATATTCTTGAATGATTGTAGACAAAATTATTTTTATGAATTCTTACTAATTCTGCTAATATGTATTATTAAGTTGTTTATTTACAGTTTCTTAACGAGACCTGGTATGTTAAGTACTTAAAGCTACCGGTGGCAACAGCCTACACAGATGGTGTTAAGAAGGTCCGAGACTGTGGTCACGCCCTAGTTGAAACAAATGATGCGTCAGGCGGTGCATGGCACAGTAAATATTAATAATCTTCCTGGGTTTTCTACCTGAAGACTCGTACCCTGCATTTGTGTAATTTACACTAAACAGAAGTGACGACAGGTGAAGAAAATTGACAATATACAGTTAAGTTCGAATTTGGGATACAAGCTAGCTTACGAAAACTTGCGATGAAAAATATACCTATTGGATAATTCACATTTATTTTATTTTCCTAAGACCGGTACTAACTACATTTTAAATTAGCTTATAATGTAGAACAATTATGTAATTTTCATTAAATGTTTTGGAAGCTACCCAAGATTTCGGGAGTGAGCCGTCTCGGGTAAAAGCAAATGGCCAAGGAAAATACACATTAAAATATGAAGAAAATTCACCTTATAAGTGGGCGTTTTGAGGGATTGTGTAAAAAATTGCATTGATTTATTTTGCAAAAAATCGCGTTAATCTGTTTTTGGTTTTATTTGGTTTTCTTTTCTTAACTCCCAAAACTAAAAAATCAGACATATTTAAAACTTATTTAATATTTGTTTTCTTTACATCTCTATTTTTTTTTTAATTTCAAGTTTTTGAAATATTTTTATCTCTTTTTATCTTTAGACCAATTATATTGATGTAAGTTAGACTTTTAAAACTTTACTTTACACAACACAAGTAATCTCAATAATCTCGAACACTCGTCCAATGTATATGATGTGTCATAGATAACTGCCTAATACTGTTCCATTTTAATTATAGCTTTATTTTCTTTTGAATCTCAAAATGACTTTCCTGAGAAGCTTTTATCTTCAAATTCACTTTCAAGGGGAGTTTCAGTTTCTGTATCTGTTTTACTATCGGAATTATCTTTTTGAAAAACATCTTGTATTTTCCTTGAACACAGAACACAACGGTTTTCCAGTCGATTACTTGGTAGGCGGCCTTTTTTCCGTTAATAACCACGTTAAGGTTATTTTACAATAACTTTTTTTATCTTTTACATTTAATTTTAACAGAGATGTATCAGTTGTAACAGTCTCTGATTCGCATTTTGTACTATAATCTTTAATGTTAATGTCCTTAAGTATTTTTATGTCACTTTCTATTTCCTGCTCGTCTTGGGAATTTAAACTGTGTACGGACCGAGATTCGGACATTAAATCTGGATCAATACTAGATTCTTCAATTTTAAACTGAATCACTCTTAAGGTTTAAATTACTGATAAACCTGTTAAAATGTATTGGTTTGAATTAAAGGAAGGGAATATGGGGAAATTTGGGTATAAATATCTCGAGAACGTAACGTCGCCCGATTGAATTGACTTCAGATTTGTGGTGAGCAACCCAAAATTTCGTCAAAATAGGCTGATACTCTTTGCAAATGTCACAAGCTTCGGCTGCAGTAATTAGAGGCTTTTCACGGCAAGCAGATATGACCGCCATAAGTCCCGCATTAATAAAAAAAATCGCAAGGAAACCAATTTCAAAAAATGGACAGACACGTGGATTTTAGTTTTAGATTCCGCTACTTTTCGCATATTTTTATACAGGATGACTCAAAAAAAGATATAACGTCATCAGCGGTTTTTCTAATGAAACACCTCATCTTTTATTATTTTTTGAAAACCATGAAAAATTCCAATATATAAAATATAATATATTTTATATTGATTTTCAGTTGTTTTTGAATTATTAACGTTTAAGCTTCTTGCCAATTTCCTCGACGATAAACAAATTATTTTTCTATAATTTCATTTCGAATTCAATTTTTAAGTTCTTCAATAATTTGTGGCTCATTGAAATAAACCTTTTTTTTCAGACCTCTCACAGAAAAGTCCGTAAAGGTTAGGTCTGAAAATCTTGCAGGCCACTCTATTTGTCCTCTTCTACCTCTCCATCTTTGTGAAATTACCTTATCAAGAAAATTGCGAACATTATGACTAACATGTGGCGGTGCACCGTCTTGCTTGAACCAAATATTTCGAGCTGGTAAATCGGGCGTCTCTGCATTTGGATATAAGACTGATAGTGCGCGATAATGTTGACCGGTTAAGGTTTCTTCAAACAAACACGGACCTATTAATTTATCTTCAATGATACCTGCCCAAACGTTATCTGACTGCGGATACTGTGTATTAGCTTCTATAACCCAATTAGGATTATCCACTGACCAATAGTGACTGACAGTTTTACATTCACTATTCCAGGGGGATTCGCCTGATGTAAATATAATTTTACCAATAAACTCTTCATGATTATGACAAAATAAATGTTCATCGTGGTGTCACAAAATTATATTCATCGATCAGGAACATCGTGGCTAATCTTTATTTTGTATTTTTAAAATTCTTCTTACAGATGCAGCCCCAACGTTGTTATCAAATGATACTAATGCTTACACTCGGGTTTACAAGAACCTTCTTCTAACGAAAGGAGAACATTTAATTTAGTTTCTTGATAGATCCCTTATGAGTCCCAATTCCCTATTTTCTTTTCATTTCTGTTGACTGTAGATTGGGTGATTAGTTGATTTAGGTACCTTTGATTAAGAAGCTGGCAAACTACTATTTTTGCGTTTGCATTTGGTCTCCATATCCTAAGATTTCTATTATTTGTGTTTCAGTAAACTTAACCATATTAATTATACGAAGTCGCAATGGTCACTACAGTTTTAACCTCGGTTTTAACACTATTTGAATAACTGGAGTATCGAAACTACGGATCTTCTCTAGCAAAATAATTACAATCTTTTCCAATAAATCACGACAATACTCGTGAGAGCACTAGTAATGACAGATTATTTAGCAACAATGGAATACTTATCTTTAAAGAAATGGTATTTAAAACAATT
>JAEQML010075854.1:0-13643 GCA_016904865.1 Pissodes strobi
AGCAGATGCACCGATGGGAACTAGATTTAAGCAATGTAATGTAATTTACCTCCTAAGATAAATTTTATGTATGATCATTCTCTATTTAGCTATTGTCAAGTAAAGTCAAACTGTAGTTAGCTCCTAATAAATAATTTTTAAAAAGAGATTTTTGAAAGTTAAGTACTTAAGTATCTGGTAAAAAAATTGTGACTTAGCTTCTTTTAATTTTGTAAAATTCGCTATACTTTTATGGTTTGGTTTTCTCGTATTATATAGGTATTCCCCTTCCCTTTTCTAAAATTTTATGGGTGATGGGTAAGAACCGAGGTCATATTTGAAATCAGCCTATTAAAATAGACACAATAGAGCCAAAATGTCAATGGGCGTTTTGTCAAACCTAGATTTGGAATAATTCACTGTTTATTGTTAGTGGTGCTCCGAGTGACCAGCTTGTACCTTCCTCTTCTGGCTATTCTAAATTTCATTAAGAATAATGGCATGAAAAGAGACTAACAGTTCAGTACCGTTTAAATGGATCCATTCATCAAATAGCTGTAATTTGATGTTGCACTACTTAAATGTCTCAGGTTGTGCTTTTTACAAATTATTTAAATACAAAAATATATACAACTGTTCAGGTAATATTTATTATAATGTTGATAATATATTTGCAGATATCACAGGTGAATAACATCAAAAATATACAAATAGTAACAATTAACAGTATATTAGAAAACCAGCTTCTAGTTAAAAATTATTTAAATGCATTCTCCAAATCTGCTTGAATAGATTCTTTTTCCCTCTTCGAACAAGTTGGATTAAATTTTGTTATGTAGCCTTTAAAATATAATATCATGACAACAATAATTATCAACAAAATAAGGGCAAATAAGATGAAAAATAATTTCCAATCTTTTGCATTGCCGCATTTGCAGAAAACGCATTTCGAACCTCTGAAAGGATTTCCCACATGACGTCCTCGACATGAGTTCCATAGATTCCATTTGTATTTTGGTACTTCTTCATCAAAATGCCTTACAGTAAACTTATCATGGTCATAAGTATGCCGGCGTTGGATTCTGTCACCATACCTAAAAATAGCAGAACATCTACGAATTTGAAGAATTTTAACCGATACACAATCAACATGCAATAACGCATTAAAACCAGATTTCACACTTTTTAGTGACTAGAAAATTTATTAAAAATTGATGCATAATATTAACAGGTATTCCGTTCAGGTAGGAACCTTTACCAATACTGCAATCTATACGTAAGTAATTAAGTTTTATAATTTGAGCTGGATTGTCTTATAATTTATTTTTTTTCCATCGCCTTTAAGAGTTTGATTTTTAAATCCTAAATATTTTCCATTTGGAGTTCCATCTTGAAAAGTACTATTTACAGTATATTTAATTTCAAATTGAAAAATCTTATGATTAGCATATAAGTGAAAAGAAATTCCTTTTTCATCAAAAAATTTTTGTACAAATTTATTTATATCACTTATTTCATCACCACTAGTGGGTATTTCAACACAATCGTTAGCATCTCAAGTTTATTATTAATTTCATCAATATTAGGGAGTGCGTTAAAAATTTCAAAATTTGTTAGTTCTCTAACAGAATCTGAGCCTGTATTGGCGGATTAAACGTTGCATAAATTCACTACTTTGAGCTGAAAGAGCTGTTGTAACTGACATGTCAGTGTCCACGACCTCTATAGAATGAAGAACAGTTAATGATTACATGTTTAAGTGAAGTATAATTGTAGACAAAGTTGTCTACGAATTGAACAATTGCATGATTGAGAGGAATCATAATTATAAAGGACGTTATATTTGCTATTGTGTGTTATATATGTTGTCCAATGAGTGCCTGGACCATATTCACAATCTAAGTTAATAATGCACATTCAACCTTATTTATTACTTTTGGCAGTTTACGGCGCATAGATATTCCATGACCATTAGGAATTAACATTATTCATTATATAGTCCACAACCTTGTTTATAAGGTCCTAAGAAAAGTCCTTTTCCAATCGACTATTGTTCCATAACTTTTTATGACCTTTTTGCCCTTCAAGCTTATATTTTGCACTTTTAGCCGCATTTATTTGAAGAAACAATTCCTGTAGCTCCCCACTTAGTGCTATTAATGCAAAAAATTCCTGCAAATAATGGAATTAGCGGAAGCAAAACAATGAATTTTGATTTTGGAATTGGGATAATCCTCCTAGCAGGTTGTTTTACCTTCCCGTGTCCTCTTCTGACCAGCGGCGACTCGTGAATTTATAAATAGGAAAGCGCATGGGAGAAGGAATTTTAGCGCTTTCATCAAGAAAGTTTTGGGAGTGCCACGCCCAATTTTTATCCAAAAGTCGGTAAAATCGCTACCAAACCAAGGATTTGGCGCCCTCTTGAATGACAATTGTTACGCACTTAAACTATGTTGGGGGTTTGGAACCTTCGGCAACATGCACTAAAACAGAGTTTTATCCACAATACGGAAACAGAATTTTTTGCACTGGGAGCGCGCTTCGCTAATCATGTTAGCATCATCAGGAGATGAATAAAACGGAACTAAAAAGAACCAATCCTGGGATCCCAGGAATAGGCCGTCTATCTCTATTTAAACTATTCCTAGATTTAATAATTTCCATACTTTCATATGCGTCTTATAATCTTCTATCAGTTATATTATGAATTAATTTTAAATTTTTAATTGTTATTCTATGATTATTATCAAAAGCATGCTCGGCAACACTTGATTTTTCTGTTCTACCATACTTTAAATGAGCTATATGTTCTTTTAATCTCGTTCGTATAGATCTTCTAGTTTGCCCAACATATTTTTTGTTACAATCCATACATCCAATTTCATATATTCCACTTTTTTCTAACATTTCAATTTTGTCCTTTGGACCACCTAATAGTTTCTTAATGTTAAACTGAGTCTTGTATATTAATTTTAAACCTACTTCCTTAAAAACTTTTTGGAGTCCTCTAGGTAAAACATATTTTGTATTTTCATCCTGATTAACCAAAGAAGTGGAATCACGAATGGTCTTTCTAAATAAATGCCTATTAATTAGTTTATTTATTAAGTTGGTATTGAAACCATTGACTTTCGCTATATTCCTAATTGTTTCCTTTTCATTAATAAATCTTTCTCTGTTAAGAGGAAAGTTAACCATACGGTGTACTAAAAAATGAAAGCTGGCCATTTTATGTTGGTCGCAGTGGAAGGAGCCATTAGGAATATATCGGTTAGTGGCAGTATTTTTTCTGTAAATATCAAATTCTAGTGTGTTATTATTGTTCCTAATCACTAAAGTATCCAAAAATGGTAGTTGGCTATTGTTCTCGACTTCATAAGTAAATTTAATGGTGGGGAAACGGTTGTTTAGTATTGTTACAAAATCTTCAATATTAGCGGTTTTTGTGTCGAAAATCGCGAAAATGTCATCCACATACCTGTACCATACCCTTGGAAAATATTCGAACTTTTGGCTGATTTAATTTTCAAATTTACTCATGAAAAGATTAGCTAAGAACGGCGATAAACAGTTGCCCATTGCCGTGCTTTCAAGTTGTTGGTAATAGTTATTTTTATATTGAAAATAATTTGGTTAAAGTTAAATATTTTTGTTTGATTTCGTTATCAAAAGGTCTGTGGGATTGGTACAGTAGGGAACAATGAGCTAACATCAAACGAGATTAAAATTTCACCTTCATTAAGAATCGTATCTTTAATTTTGCTTACGAAATCTAAGGAATTTAGTACTGCTGAATTCTGTTGTTGCATAGGTAAATTTTCAAACTGGTTTGCTAGCCACTTGGATATATTATAAGTTGGCGATCCTATTGCAGAGACAATGGGACGCATTGCCTTCCCAGGTTTATGAATCTTGGGAAGACAATATTGTAAACGATTAATTTTTAGTAACACGTTTTATTTCGCCAATACACCTTCGCCAGTACAGTTATCATAATTCCATAACGCCATGAGTCGACTCTGCTATCGTACAAATAACTATATCTACGCCCTATTTCTATTATATCTATATACTCCGTATTATATAACACCGATTTGATTATACTGCTGCGCCATTCGTTTTCCAGGGTTGTCACGTCCTCGCCTATTTGAGCGTCGCACGTCGCCTACCCTTAAGGTTTCGCCTGTGGTTGCAACCTTGCGCCTTTTATCGAATATCACCTTTATATTACGCCTTTGTCAGATTTTCACTCGCCTTTAAATCGCCATAGCTCTCGCCTTTCGCCAACAGAGCATTCGCCATTTGCACCTCGCCAGTTAAACTCACTTGCATGCATCTTTCAACCTGACCATTCACCCTTTGCACCTCGCCAGTCAGACTCACTTGCATGCACCTTTCAACCTAACCTTTCGCCCTCGGTGTTTTACACCTCGCCTCGCCAAAAAATCAGCAAACGCCTTGCTCGTAAACGCCAGCCCGCGCCAGCAGTTGGAAATAGTACGCCTTGGATACCCAAAATTCGCCAAACGCCTTTCTCAACTTGAGAATCGCCTCAGAAGTCCGCAAAGTCTTCGTCGCCTGCGCATGACTTTGGACTTCCTTGCCCCTCCAATTCCACAATATCGGTTGATGGACGCCGATATCTGTCAAAAGAGGAAAGAAAGCCAGTATACAAGTCGCCAGGGGAAGAGCAACCAAATGCCCTCGCATTCGCCTGTAAATCGAGAGGTAGACCGTCAATCAGACACGAAAGCGCCTTTGTGCCTGAAAGCCCACACCTTTCGATCAACGCCATTTTATCATGATAATAATGGGTCATGGTTTCGCCGTCCAATTTAACCCTCGCTAGCATCTCCTTGAGCAGCTGAGCAAAGTCATGCACTCTAGGAAACGCCTTCCTAAGAGCCGCCTTCCAGTCTTCCCATGAGAGGTCATATCCATCGAGCCGATTAAACCAGCCCCTTGCTGCGCCTTGCAATTTCGCCTGCATAAAATACGCTCTCTCATACCTCGACCATTCATGAATATCGCCCAACTGATCAATTTTGCTCAACCACCTGACTACGTTACAGTCCCGGCTGTCAGGATCGAAAGGGTCAATAATGTCGCCGCCTGCCCTTGCCCTTGACCCCATACAGCCCGAACTGCAAGCGGAGTCCGCCCTATCGCTACAAGCATGCTCTACTACCGCCTGAGGAACGCGCTCACCTGATTTTTCGCCCTTCTTGTTGCCCTTGTTACCGCCAGTACCAACGGCCGCCCTTTGTTTCGTCGCCTTTACCATTTCGGCCGCCTTTTGCTTCGCCGCCCTTGCCATTTCGGCCGCCACAATCTGCTGGATACTAGTTGCCACACCGCATTTCAACAGCTTATGTACCATGGAGACTGTTTCGTCTTCCATCGCCGAATCGCCTTCGCCGTGGTCACCGTCGCTCAGTTCCAACTCGTAATCGATCTCTAACTCGTCACTTCTGCCTTCCTCCATAGGAAATCACTTGAAAAACGCCTTTTAAACACCAATGCCAATAAACACAGTTAAAATACGCCACAATTTTTACAATAATCACTAATTAATTAGCACACACTTGTTTATTATTATCGTGAATATCTGAAAAATTAAAAATCGCCAAATGTCAATCCACTGTCAAGGATCGCAAGGATAGCCTTTTGTTATGAGTTTTTGTGTTATCGCCACTCACAAAAAAAAGAAGAAGTTGCCACTGCGATTTAACTCGCCGAAATCGCGTATTTCACCGTTCTCCACAACAAATAACACAATACGTAGGTTATCCCGACTTCTGATCTGTAAACGATTAATGTTTAGTAACACGTTTTATTTCGCCAATACACCTTCGCCAGTACAGTTATCATAATTCCATATGGCCATGTACAGTTATCATAATTCCATACCCCATGAGTCGACTGTGCTATCGTACAAATAACTATATCTACGTCTTATTTCTATTCTATCTATATACTCCATATTATATAACACCGATTCGATTCTACTGCTGCGCCATTCGCTTTCCAGGGTTGTCACGTCCTCGCCTATTTGGACGTCACCTCTCCAAAATTTGCTTGTTACAATATAGTTTCGGCATAGTAGGATTACTCACAGATAATTTGTATTTAATTTGATCAGAAATAAGGTTTCTCGATTGCTTCAAAGTGTTTTTAACTTGTGTTGTTACATTCCTTGAGATTTTTTGCCACACAAAAGTGGCTGGATTTAGAAATAAAAAATGTGTACAGGAAACGAAGAATGTTTGAATTAGAAGCATACAGACTTCATTTAGATTAACAACTATTGAACATGAACAATGGTACGAGTTCCAGAGAAAAATGTTCTTAGTAATTGATACAAAATACATCAAGAAAATGTCAACCATCAATAAAAAAGTAAAAAAACTCAGAAAAATTAAACCTACGGCTGATAGTTCTCAGGAAGTCGTAAACATTGTGGAAAACCTATCTTCTCAATCTTTTGATAAAGCTTAATTGGATCTTTTAAACAAGGGTCTGAATTTTGCATTGCCTCCACCCAAGGATAACTTACTTGATATTGTAGAAATATAGAAAGCTCTATTCAACATCTTCCTGACTCTGCTAAAGGATTTGTTAGAGAAGCATGCAGGAATCATATCTCAAAAAATGTAATTAATAATAATGTTAACTCTCGACCTGGAAAAGGAAAAAGTATAATCAAGAGATTAAAGGAGAAAGATGTTTTCTATCTAAAAGCTGACAAAGGTAATAAGGCTGTTATATTAGACAAAAGCGAATATTTTCAACGGGTTGATAATTTAGTCAAATCCGGGCCCTGTAACAAAATCTCAAGGAATCCATTGTCGAAGATGGTAACACAAGTTAAAAACACTTTGAAGAAATGTAGCAACCTTATTTCTGATCAAATTAAATACAAATTATCTGCGAGTAATCCTACTATGCCGAAACTATATTGTCTTCCCAAGATTCATAAACCTGGGAAGGCAATGCGTCCCATAGTCTCTGCAATAGGATCGCCAACTTATAATATATCCAAGTAGCTAGCAAACCAGTTTGAAAATTCACCTATACAACAACAGAATTCAGGAGTACTAAATTTCTTAGATTTCATAAGCAAAATTTAAGACACGATTCTCAATGAAGGTGAAATTTTAATCTCGTTTGATGTAAGCTCATTGTTCCCTAGTGTACCGATCCCACAGGCCTTGCAATACCTTGGTGAAATACTTGAGATGAATAGTTTTGATAACGAAATCAAACGAGAGTATTTAACTTTAACCAAATTTTGCATGGATCAAAATTATTTTTAATATAAAAATAACTATTACCAACAACTTGAAGGCACGGCAATGGGCAGTACCGTTCTTAGCTAATCTCTTCAGCCAAGAGTTCGAATATTTTCCAAGGGTATGGTACAGGTATGTGTATGACATTTTCGCGATTTTCGACACAAAAACCGCTAATATTGAAGATTTTGTAACAAAACTAAACGACCGTTTCTCCTCCATTAAATTTACTTATGAAGTAGAGAACAATGGCCAACTACCATTTTTGGATACTGTGAACTAATTAAAATCATTAATTAAATATCACCCTGTCGTAAGTTTGAACTTGAACTTGAAAAATGTTATATAAACATTCACTGTTAATTATAAACAACTTGAGCGGTCGACGGGAGCGACTTTAATCCTTAATGATGCAGCCATCAGCATTTTGTAACATATAAATACGCAGGCAAACGCCAAGTTCATCAGGCTTTCGGGTCTCTCAAACTGCTCAGTCTAGTTGCGGGGCAGTACACAGGTACGTCCACTTCTAGCTGTTCTATCCCACAACCCCTATAACTGAGAACACTTATGCACAGGTATAAGGTTGTCAGGTCCTTACCTAACCTGGATGAAAGTATGCATAGATATACGGCATTAGGGGGCTACTAAAAGTATAGAGAGAGTCGAATTTATGAAGTATCAGAACTTCCAGTAAAGGGATAGTTTTTGGGGAGTTTTAAAAAGTAGTGAAAGTGCCTTAGCAATTTGTGATAACCTTAAAAGACTTACCTTATAAATATCAGAACAAATACCTAAATAAAAGACAACCCGCTCACATAAACTTTATTAATAAAATAGTGACGTCGCTTGCTAGACAAACTTTGAACTTAGCCTCCCTCGAGAAGGCATGCATTTCATATTAATTGGGTATAGTGTAAACTCTTAATTCATCTATAATATTAAACACGCCCTTATTAGTATACAGTCTAACCGTTGTTAAGTTTGTTTGTAAATAAACGTCTTACTGCTTTTATCGATGTGTCTCCTTTATTATCTCTTCTCAACTTGACGTAGTGCGTTCCTAAATCTGAGTTACTCTCCTACACGCTAAGTAAGGCGTGGCGTCACAGATAAAAAATACAATTCGTGACAATACTTTAGTAATTAGGAACGATAATAACGCACTAGAATTTGATATTTACAGAAAAAATACTGCCACTAACCGATATATTCCTAATGACTCCTTCCACTGCGACCAACATAAAATGGCCAGCTTTCATTTTCTAGTACGCCGTTTGGTTAACTTTCCTCTTAGCAGAGAAAGATTTAATAATGAAAAGGAAACAATTAGGAATATTGCGAAAGTTAATGGTTTCAATACCAACTTAATAAATAAACTAATTAATAGGCATTTATTTAGAAAGACCATTCGTGATTCCACTCGTTTTGTTAATCATGATGAAAATACAAAATATGTTTCGATACCGTATAATCCGCAGTATACTAGAGGACTCCAAAAAGTTGTTAAGGAAGTAGGTTTAAAATTAGTATATAAGACTCAGTTTAAGATTAAGAAACTATTAGATGGTCCAAAGGACAAAATTGAAAGGTTAGAAAGAAGTGGAATATATGAAATTGGATGTATGGATTGTAACCAAAAATATGTTAGGCAAACTAGAAGATCTATACAAACGAGATTCAAAGAACATATAGCTCATTTAAAGTATGGTAGAACAGAAAAATCAAGTGTTGCCGAGCATGCTTTTGATAATAATCATAGAATAACAATTAAAAATTTAAAATTAATTCATAATATAACTGATAGAAGATTATTAGACGCATATGAAAGTATGGAAATTATTAAATCTAAGAATAGTTTAAATAGAGATAGAGGGCCTATTCCGTATAGTCCATCGTATTGGTTAATCAAGCGTGACTAATGGGATTCCAGGATTAGTTCTTTTTGGTTCCGCTGGATTAAGCAAACAGTAGTATAAAAGATAGTTGGGTAGGTTTTAATTTTAGTCTTAATCATCTCCTGATGATGCTAACATGGTTAGCTAAACGCGCGTCGAGTGCAAAAAATTCTGTTTAGGTATTGTGGATAAAACTCTGTTTTAACGCACTTAAAGAAATTGATAAGTAGGTACTCACCGATTTCAGAAGAGTAAATCATTAAAACAGTTTATTGTACCTACAAATCAATAATGTTCGAAAAAAAATCATGAGCTCGAAATCATTAAAAATATATCAATTTGATGGCAATAGTATATTGTATAACTAGGAGGAAAAGCAAAACATTCCTGGACGACTGTGGTAGTTGCTGGACGAGGCGCAGCCGAGACCAGCAACACAGGAGTCCAGGAATGTGCTTTTCCTACGAGTTGCACATACTATTTTTTATCCGATCGAGATTAATTACAATGCGTACTTATATAAATAGAGCCAAATATTACTGTAAATAAAAACGTGCTTTAAATTTAAACTCAACATAATATCAAGTTTTGAATCGAGCGAGCTTGAAGTTTATTACGTAGCTACAGAAACTACAGCTAAATGTTACTTTTGATAGACGTCAGATCTGACAAACAAGGCGTTTGAATATGACAGAAATGTTACATTCCCGGCCTAGGACGGGAATGTTATATTCCCGGACTGTTGTCTTCTATTCTTGTACAGATATTGCATGTTGCCAAGCAACGAATACAATATACTGGAATCATGACTTTTGCGGTGAGAAAAGACATCGGAAAGGTGTCGTTTTTCGTCCGATCGGATAAAAAAGAAGGTTATTGTACATATTTTTGTCTGCGGGTAGCATCTCGACCTTGCCGTTTCCTAGTTTTTAAAGTGAAATTAAATCGCCTGTTTTTGGGCAAAATAAATTTTTCAATGACTTTCATCACACACACACTTTCTTTTTATGTTTATAAAAACGCCAAGAACAACATTTAACACTGTGTTGAAATATCGGTATGGTGTCGTCAGGCATTGTTGCAAGAAAAGAACTTTTTGTAATTTCTTGCGCGCGAATCACTTCTAAAACCGAATCAATCTTTCTACTATAATATACTTGTTCTAAAAACACCCCATTGTTAACCGAATCACTCTTTTCATTATGTCCACGAAGAGAAAGGTTACGTGTCTCACTTAATTTTAATGTGTATAATTTTACAACGCGCGAATCACTTAGATGTTTTTTTTTTTAAACCGAATCAATCTTCCTACTATAATCTACTACTTCTAAAAACACCCCATTGTTAACCGAATCATTCTTTTCATTATCTCCACGAAGAGAAAGATTACGTGTCCCACATAATTTTAATGTGTATAATTTTTGAAGTAACCAACCGATTTTGCTTAACCGTTTCATTAGCGATATTTATTTATGCTACATAAGCCTTACTTAAACGAGACGCAGTATTTACATGTGCCTAATTACTAAAAACTCACCAGATTGTGTTTATGCTTTGGAGAATTTTCGTGTTTTTTTGTTTAATTTAGAGGTCTAATATATATGCCACTGAATTCACTTTAACAAAATAATTTGCCCTACTATTAAACACTACACAAAAATAAAATGGTTCAAATTATTCGGAATTATCTAATTAGTTTACCATAGAACCCATTCACATATCCAGAAAATTCTCGATAAAACGAATGCTTAACTAAGTTTAATTAAAAGAAACGGGTCAGCATCGTCACTATAATTGAAAAACTGAAGCCAAAAAAATCAACGGGTAGTGACAACATACCTCCTTACATTTATAAAGGACTATCTGAGTTTCTGGCTAAGCCCCTGGCTCACATCTTTAATCTGGCCGTACAGGAAACTCATTTCCCAGTGGCATTAAAAGTTGCTGTTATAACTCCTATACATAAAAATGGAGATATACCAGATGTATGTAATTATAGACCCATTAGTTTAATCAATGTTTTGGCCAAAATATTTGAAATGATTTTGTTTGCGGAACTGTATAATGCTACCCAACCGAATAAATCTTTACATCAACATGGATTTGTTACTGATAAATCAACAGTCACAAATTTAATCGCCCTATCGGAAAATGCTGCTAATGCCATAGAGAATAAGTCCCAGCTGGATGTAATTTATATTGACTGTGAAAAGGCGTTCGATAAGGTAGATCATAGAATCCTGCTTGAGAGACTTGTGGAGCATGGTGCAGCATCAACGAGAACTTATGAATTTTTTAAATCCTATCTTTCTAATAGGCCTCAATATGTAAAAATTGGAAGTTACAACAAATAAATACATTGCATCCTCTGGAGTTCCACAGGGTAGTAATTTGGACCCTCTACTGTTCACTCTTTTCATACAGAATATGCCGGAATGTCTTACAGGCTCTGCAGATCTTCTTTTTGCGGATGATTTTAAGCTCTTTAAGCAGGTGGAATCTGTTAAAGACAGTCAACAATTGCAAAAAGATTTGAATGCTGTATGTGAGTGGTTCCATACTAACAGGATGTTCTTAAATATAAACAAATGCTCTGTGATATCGTTTACTAGGAAGAATAATTGTTTTTTGTATAACATAAAATTGGATCGTAAGACTGAGGTTAAAGACTTAGGTGTAGTATTTCAGAATAATTTTAGATTTAAAAATCATTATTCATATGTTGCGAGTAAAGCATATAAATGCCTAGGTTTCATTCAGCAGAGATTTTAATATTTCAACTATCATCCACCTATCTGGAATATGCGTTGCAAGTGTGGATGCCAACAACAGCATATCATATAGATTTTATAGCAAGGGTTCAGAAGCGTTTTTTGAGGGACCTCTATGTCAAGAAGTACAATGCATATCCATATGTGGTCTCGTATAAATCTATGCTGCAGAATTTTAACATGGGTAGTTTGGAGGAAAGATGGAACACGCAGGCTACTTTGTTTGTATGCTTTGCTATTAACAATATTAAGTACAAATACTGTGACCTGATGCGCTATATAAGGCTGAATGTCCCAAAGGTCAATCTTAGATTTTTAAATAATAATTTATTTAATATCAATTTATTCAGTTTGTCACCACAATAATTTGATGTCAGTGTGTAACAAGAAAATCAAGAGGCACCAGATAGATATTTTTAATATTTCTGCAGCAAAAATAAAAGATCTTTTTCAATTGTTGGCTGTACTCTTAGTTTTAAGTAATGTGTGTTCATTGTTAATTTTGTAACTTTTATATTATGTTTTATTGTATTTATATGTTTCTAGAAAATTTTTAGTTGTTATGTGTTACTCTTTACCTGTAAGTACTGTTTCATTCAATGGTGTTTGTAAAGAGTATACGTAAATAAATAAATAAATAAATAATATTTCTATAATATCTAAAAACTCACCTCGACTCCCTATAAAAGTCTGGAACGAGTAAACCGTTATAAACGCAAGTATTGCAAATTATTATTAAATTAAGCTAGTGGATCTGAATAGCGCACGAATGGGCCTTGACTTGTCGTGATTTCCGATCTATTTGCATGGCGAAAATGCACTTAACTAGAGCGCCGACCACCAGCGCATGGCAGATTTAGACTAGAAGTGATGTGCGGGAGGAGGCCGTCGGACGCTCAGCATTTCAATCGTCGCGTCCCCGTCGTAGCCTCGATTCCGCTCTTATAAGCAATGTATTAAAAATAGTTATTTTATGTTAAATTGCATGTAGAGAAGGAGATTCGTTAAAAAACCGCCCCTGCTTCTGACAGACGCTAAAGTATCTTCACCATCATGTCGTAAATTCCTAATATTCTCCTTTCAGTTGTTTGTTTTTTTTTGGTCTTTACAATAATTTTATTCCTTTACCTTTTTCATCCCTTAACTTTTGAATACTTATAACTATTTTTGATTTTATTTTGAAAATGCTTGATAGTCCTAGAGCAACAAATCGTTCTCCTAATGCAGCGCCACTTGACCTAAATCTTTGAAAGGCTCTTTTCGCCATTAACTTATCAGCCTTGTTGCGATTCTTAAAAAAGGAAAATGTATAATAAGCAATATAGTGTTCAAGGAGTTCTGGTAAAGCGATGTTCTAGGTGTTTCTAGTTGTACGACGAACTGGTGCGCTCCTGCCGTCTGTCGGGACTGCCTGACAGGAGTTGCCAGGGGCGGGATTATGCGGGCCAAATCTTGGGAACATCTGCCGTGAAAGTATCTGTAAAACAGAGACATCTCGGCCACATGTCTGCGATGTTCCAGACTATCCAGATTCCGGGTCAACTCCGGATCGCCGACGAGACGCACAGCTCTCTTCTGAATGGAATCCAGCAGCTTTAGGGTATGCTTTGGTGCGGCACCCCAGATATGTGAGCAATATTCTAAGCACGGTCTTATTTGCGCTTTGTACAGCAAGAGCAACTGCTGCGGTGTATAGAGTTTTT
>MU196134.1:1444-13641 GCA_016904865.1 Pissodes strobi
ACCGAAAGTTGAATCGACGACTAACCCAAACTAACCAAATCTATTAATATTTATTATAACGTATCGGAACCGCTTTAAAAGATTAAAATAAGTTGAGAATAAGTAAAACTAACCGAAAGTTGATTGGCCGACTAACCCAAACTAACCAAATCTATTAAAATTGATTATGATGAAACGGAACCGGTTCACATGATTAAAATAAGTTGAGACTAAGTGAATCTACCCGAAAGTTGAATCGACGACTAATCCAAACTAACCAAATCTATTAAAATTGATTATAACGTATCGGAACCGGTTCAAATTATTAAAATAAGTTGAGACTAAGTGAAACTAACCGAAAGTTGAATCGACGACTACCCAAACTAACCAAATCTATTAAAATTTATTATAACGTATTGGAACCGGTTCAAATGATTAAAATAAGTTGGGAATATGTGAAACTAACCGAAAGTTGAATCGACAACTAACCCAAACTAACCAAATCTATTAAAATTGATTATAACGTATCGGAACCGCTTTAAATGACTAAAATAAGTTAAGAATAAGTGAAACTAACCAAAAGTTGAATCGATGACTAAATTTGCATAAACATAAATATTGACACATTGTCTTCACGTTTTAGTGACATAACCATATTCTGTCTTTTACGCGACCTGGTATAAATAACAAGGAAAAGTGTAGATTTTGTCGTAATTTAAAAATCGGAAGTCCATAGAGCAATGACAATTGTATAAAATATGACATATACATTTTTTGGTATTGTTTAAAGTTAGTTTTGATGTATTTGCGACAAGTAAGGTCAGAATAAATTAAATAATTTTACTTAAAATTAGGCTATTGACGATAAAATGTACTAGATTAATTTTGTAGACTACATCGCTGTATTATATTATTATTATACTTTATGCTTATTTTGTAACTAAATAACTGTAAATTTAGCAAATTTATTTCGAGAAAAACGTTAAAAGATCAAACCTTTTTGTTGCCGTATAATTCTTCATTATTTTTTTAAGCTTAACTATAAACAATACCGACAAATTTATATGACATTGTATATACAGTTGTCATTGCTCTATCGACGATTTTTAATTTCGACAAAATCTACACTTTTCCTTTTTATTTATACCAGGTCGCGTGAAGGACAGAATATGGTTATGTCACTAAAACGTGAAGACAATTTGTCAAAATTTATGTTAAAATATGTCAACTTAATCCCCTATTAATATAGGATTCAGCGAGAATATTAATTATAGTCTTTGATACGATTATGATTTCAGTAAATTGGACGGTTCAAGCAATTGTCAAATCTGACAGTGAAATAAGTTCGTCATTATTTCCTTATTTAACAGATATCGAAAAAAGTGTTTTAGCCTCACTCCTCCAAATATTTTCAACCAGTCGCCGAAAATCGGCAGATTGTTTTCAGCATGTGGAGCGTTTTAATTTAATCAGTCGTTCGTGTGTAGGCAAAGTGTTATATTAGTCATTTGAATCGATTCCGATACATTATAATAAATTTTAATAGATTTGGTTAGTTTGAGTTAGTCGTCGATTCAACTTTCGGTTAGTTTCACTTATTCTCAACTTATTTTAGTCATTCAAAGCGGTTCGGATACGTTATAATCAATTTTAATAGATTAGGTTAGTTTGGGTTAGGCGCCGATTCAACTTTCGGTTAGTTTCACTTAGTCTCAACTTATTTTATTCATTTGAACAGGTTCCGATACGTTATAATCAATTTTAGTAGATTTGGTTAGTTTGGGTTAGTCGTCCAATCAACTTTCGGTTAGCTTCACATAGTTTCAACTTATTTTAGTCATTTGAACCGGTTCCGATACGTTATAATCAATTTTAATAGATTTGGTTAGTTTGGGTTAGTCGTCGATTCAACTTTCGGTTAGTTTCACTTAGACTCAACTTATTTTAATCATTTGAACCGGTTTCGAGACGTTATAATCAATTTTAATAAATTTGGTTAGTTTGGGTTAGTCGTCCATTCAACTTTCGGTTAGTTTCACTTAGTTTCAACTTATTTTGTTCATTTGAATCGGTTCCGATACATTATAATCAATTTTAATAGTTTTGGATAGTTTGGGTTAGTCGTCGATTCAACTTTCGGTTAGTTTCACTTATTTTCAACTTATTTTAGTCATTTAGAGCGGTTCCGAAATGTTTTAATCAGCTTTAATAGATTTGGTTAGTTTGGGTTAGTCATCGATTCAACTTACGACTAGTTTCACTTATTCTCAACTTATTTGAATCATTTGAAACGGTTCCGATACGTTATAATTAATTTTAATAGATTTGGTTAGTTTAGGTTAGTAGTCCAATCAACTTTCGGTTAGTTTTACTTATTCTCAACTTATTTTAGCCATTTGAAGCGGTTCCAATACGTTATAATCAATTTTAATAGATTTTGTTAGTTTGGGTTAGTCGTCCAATCAACTTTCGGCTAGTTTCACTTAGTCTCAACTTACTTTAGTCATTTGAACCGGTTCCGATACGTTATAATCAATTTTAATAGATTTGGTTAGTTTGGGTTAGTCGTCGAATCAACTTTGGGTTAGTTTCACAGGGCCAAAATATATTTAATATTTGCAAACCATTCCATTATCGTTATATATATACTTATTTCGAAGAAATAGCAAGCAAAATCATATTCTTTCTTAAAAAAATCTGACACCTAGACGATTTTTCCGGCCTTGTCGCCTCTAATTTTATTACTATGTATAACTATTCCCTGATCCGGCTATAGATTTTACCTATTTGCCTTTGTATTTTACATTGCTTCGTATATATTTCCACCGAAGTCCAAATAAAATATTAAAATACAAATAAAGTTAAGGATTTTCACAAATCCGACTCTGCTCTGAACACTCTGCCTACACACGAACGACTGATTAAACTAAAACGCTCCACATGCTGCCAACAATCTGCGGATTTTCGGCGGCTGGCAGAAAATATTTGGGGGAGTGGAGCTACTAGTTTATGTATACTTTGATATGACGTAGAAGTAGACGAAATCAATACCATCACGCTTATTTAGGGAAAATACTATCCGCGTAACACATAAAAATAAGAAAAATTATTACCATAAAAGACCTAACAAAATCAAACGTATTATCGCTTGACAATACTAAAACCGTGTGTTTTAAAAACAATACTTTTCACGTGACGTTACGTTATAGAAGAGAGATACTACTTATTTCTACGCTTGACTGCAATAAAATGGCAAAAAGAGATCAGTTTTTAAATATTCTAGAAAATTAATCTATGACGTCACTGAGAGCAAAATCCTCGAACCCTAGGTTAAATGCTTGATTCTTAGATTAGGTAAGAGTAAGGATACCGCGCATGACATTAAGCCAATGTGCTGAAATTGAAGCCTTTTCTGAGCGGCGGCCATTATTTATGTGGTAAACACATCTATTGTTGTGGCGGTGCTATTTTGCAGTTATTTTGTGAGTTTTTGAACAAAGAGAGATAAAAAACTAAGATTCATAATGGTAAATTGTTCGGCATATGTTTGCAAGAGTCGAAGTGAGAAAAAGTAGCCTGGAATTTCATTTCACAGGTAATTATTGTCTGCTGACCTTGTAGTTTATTTGCATATTTCTTGTTTTAATAATAATGTATAATGTACACATTGTGTTACCTCTGAGTATATCATGGTAGGGATGTTTATTTAATTATCGAGAGTAATTTGATACCCGATCTTGGATATTTTCAGTCATCAAATAATCAATAAAGCCATAAATCTTCTTCAAGGAAAGTCATTCAACAGAGGCGTAGGTAATATATTTTTCATACTCTACCTATAAAATGGCTATATTATTTTACGACTGAAAATTACTTTAACTTATTAATTATTATTTATTACTTATAATTTCAATTCATTTATTGAAGTTACCCAGTAATTCATGTGGCAGCTGGTAACAGGCTTTTTCCCATGTTATCTGTCCTCTTCTTTCCTTGTCTAAGGCTTGATTGTTTTTAAACGTCAAAAATGATGTCATAACGTATAATGACGTTGGTTAGAGATGCAAAACTATCGATACTTCCGACTATCGATAGTGTCAACGATCATTAAACTCGGTTAGGTTAGGCTTGCTATCTAGAAGCTTGTAACTTCTTTTAACAGCGACACAAATACTTACTTTATAATCGTACAGGATAATTCTTAAAGTACATCTTTATTGCCTAATCTAATATGAGTCAGGTTCTGTCTTCTGCGAGCCTGATGACATTGATGACAGATGCCACGTGGTATCGTTTTACCTCAACAGATTTTGATCGCTTGGTATCTGTCATTAATGTCAATTCGCAAAGGACAGAGCCGTACTCATCCCATCATCAACTAACCTAAAACTAAGAACGACTCGAAACTGAATGTAGCAGCACCCCATATGCACACACGCATACACAAAAGCTAATTGATTTTTATGAACCCCTACATTATAATCTCCTCGTATCGCTGTCACGTTAAACGCAAACGGAATAAATTTGGTTTGCATAACGACCCCATAACACTGGCAATTATTTCTTCATTCAAACGGGATATGATTTAGTGGCTTCTTTCCCGCCCCCTAAACTGCCAATATGCTGTATATCAAGGCCCGAACTGTATAAAATAAACGTTCCTTTTATGCGGTACCGTTTTTCCGGGATTTACGGCCTCCAATATATTTATATGGAAGGCAATTTTGTCGGGCGAGATGCCTCCGAGCTCTTTGCCCCGACAAATCGCGAGAGACCGGATAGGGATCGCTCGCCTTTTGAACTTGAAGACGAAAACGAATTCTGGTAAACTCGTCGAGGAAATACGATAATCTGGCTCAAAAATCACCAGACCAACCAATTACAACGAAAATGGATAGAATGTTGATCATCCCATGCCCTCTCAAGAGGAATAAAGCATATAAGTAACGTTAAGGGAACGTTAGCGAAAGCGCCCTATCGCCTGATAATAGAAACATATTACCCTCTCACGACGAGTCTCTCAACGACTCGCAGCCATTACGCTAAGGCTGTTTTATGGTGTTAATGCGCGACTTTACCCCCGCTAAAACGTCCCGCTTCTGAATTTATGGTTTTTTTTTTGCGTTGAGACGGGCCTCGGCGTATTTGTCTTGCACCGCTTTACTGTTTGTTCGCGGGCGCGACCCTCGAATTAATTAAGAGCGTGACGGATGCGAATTTTTAAACCTCATTTATCCGCGGCTATGAATGATTGCTATGCAAAAATAAAGCGGGCTAAATGAAAATATAAGTGCTGCTACGAACAGGTTTATTTCGATTTAATACCTTTGAAATTAAAAAGATTCAAGGAGACTTCAAGTTTGTATTGAGAACGTTGTATTTCTCATGCCACTACCTCCAAGAAGAAGAAGAAGAAGAAGAAAATTCAGAAGACTCACCTAATCTAGATAGATCACATAAGAATAAGCCGTAGCTAAGGATCCGCCATTATGACTTTTACAAATCCGGTTGCTGAGCCACGAGAATCCACATCTCTAACAATAAACACTCCTTAAAATATAGAAATGGATATTTGTGATTGTCAAAGTTACTTGACTTGGTTTCCAAGTTTTGAAAACCTTCAAATATCTACCAGCATATTAAACCTCCATTTTAATGGAAATATCTGTTAAATATCTTGTTTATTTAATAATTTCAGCCTTGATCTTAGTTAAGGTCCATAGAGCAAAGAACTAAGCACTAAGGCCAGCAAAGGTGACGTCAATTTACCTAATTAAACGTCTATAAAAATCTATTTATGTCATAATTTCAACCTTGACATTAGTTAAGGTTCGGGCAGCAGTGATTGTCAAGGTCACTTGACATGGTTTCAACATTTTCAAAAATTTCAAATATCTACCAACATATTAAACCTCCATTTTAATGGAAATATCTGTTAAATATCTTCTTTATTTAATAATGTTAGCCTTGATCTTAGTTAAGGTCCGTACAGCAAAGCGCTAAGTACTAAGGTCAGCAAAGGTGACGTCAAGTTACTTAGTAAAGGTTCGTGCAGCAGTGATTGTGAAGGTCACTTGACATGGTGTCAAAGTTTTGAAAATGTTCAAATATCTACCCGCATATTAAACCTTCATTTTAATGGAAATATCTGTTAAATATCTTCTTTATTTAATAATTTTAGCCTTGATCTTAGTTAATATCCGTTCAGGAAAGCGGTAAGTACTAAGGCCAGCAAAGGTGACGTCAAGTTACCTAATTAAACGTCCATAAAAATCTCTTTTATGCCATAATTTCATCCTTGACATTAGTTAAGGTTCGTACAGCAGCGATTGTTACAGTTACTTGACTTATTAATGTAAATGTTTTAATTTCTTTCGGCATAAACCATCCATTTTTACCAAAATGTCTGATAAATAATCTTTTTTGGTTAGTTCATGCTTCCAACTTTAATATTAGTTAAGGTCTTTATAATATAGGCCATTCTAGTTCACTTGTATACTTATTATGAAGTCTTGACAAATTCCAATTTGAATTTCAATTTTTATATATATATATATTTTGCTTCATGATTTAGTCAAGGTCCCTAAGTTCGTAGAGCCTAGGGCTGAGTATTAAGACAACTAAGGTTCACACAACTTTTTTTTTATTTCTTATAGAAATGGAGATATTATGCTTCTTCCTATTAATGGATCACACTGTATATGAAGTTAATTTTTACCAAATAGTTCCGTTCTCAAGCAGCATGCCACATTATCGCCTGGCAGAGTGAAACAAAACCTTTGCCAGATAAATTAACTAATACCGCTGTACAATGTTGTCGGATTTTGTATTTTTTCTCGATTAGAATGTATTTTTAAGTCGTCTAGTTGAGTAATTGGAGATTATACGTTGCCCACCGAAAAATGCGATGGAGGACCAATTCAATTCAATTTTCCTGCCGCACATTAATATTGACTTAGAACAATTGTTTGCGCTTATATGGGGGAACTTTAGTAAAACTAGATTGAGGTCTCATTAATACAAATAGCCGATCCGTCGGAATGCCGTCGTTAATGTTTATTCAAATGCCGTAGCGCTTTAAAAACCTCGTTAAAGTGGCCACTCAGACACCGTGTTTACATTTCGTTGCGGACCGTGACGGGCATTTGAAAGTGCGGCCAAGCACAATTGAAGAATCCATCTCTGATGGTAAATACGTTTGTGCTTCGAGCAAACACTCCTTTATTGATGTAGCAGACTGGGCTGTTTGTTCGAGAACAATGCGCCGTCTGTCGGCTGTCACGGAACTGGCGACTGGGCTACCTGTCTTGTCTTTACGTCAATATTTGTTTAAATAAAACTTTGTGGTGATGTGTGCGCATTAGGTTTGGCTTGTAGGTTGGTATACTTTGCAGTTTACATGACAGACTCTAAATTCATACGGGAGCTAATTTTTGCAGGAAACATCAAGGTGTCGGTGAAGGACCAGGCATTAGATGTATTGAAAAGTGGTTTTGGCAATAATTGCGAATGGGAGGAGTTTTCTATTTTATACGGGTAATTGTACTTGTATACTTATTAAAAATTTGATTTTATTCAAAAGATTTAAGCTGCTGATTAATTGTGGAGGGCCATAGTGCATCGGTGCTCTGACCTGGAGTGTCATAAGCTGGCCCACCGGGAATAAGAAAACTGCAGGTGTGCTACCTTGTAAAAGAGGCCAAAACCTCTCTAAAAAGTCTGAGAACCCCAAAAGTCTGTCAACCTCAAACGCTGGGCTTATAGGAGCCCGCCTCCCTTAAGAGAGGCTGGACACCCTAAGGTCAAAGCGCAACCATGGAAGGATGTGCATTCGCAAGGTGTGCCACCTTCAAAAAAACGCAACCGGTCGGGAACCTTCTCGGAATCCACATCCAAATCCCTCAAGGTTAAACAGGGCGCTCGACCTTGTGGAGCGATCCCAACAGGATACAAAGAGGCAGCAGTGAGCCACCTAAGGATTACGATGATTGACAAGGACAGCCCCTACGGAAGAATTCGGTCAGAGAGGGAGGCCCTAATTAAAAATCTGCTGATTGAGGAGCTGGACAAAATTTTACTGTCACCCTCTGCCAGCAGTTCGAAGCCGCCAGCGTTTCGCTAGTTGATACACTCCAGCGAAATCGTCAGAATAGTCTGCGAAGACGCCGATAGCTCACGGAAGCTACCAGCAAATTGAAGCCCTGGGAGAAGGCGACCCTTGCTGTCGTTCGCGTGGATCGACTGCCAAGGCTGAAGAAGGCATCTCTATGGATCCCCCTAGACGCAGGTGCTGCCTACGGGGAGAAGGAGATTGTACTTCGTCGCCTGGCAGGACTGAATCCGGCGCTAAACGCCGGCAAGTGGTGTCTCTTCCACTATGAGACCAAAAATGAGCCGAAAGACCACCTGCTCGTCTTCGGTGTCGGAGACGAGGACATTGCCACTCTAAGGTCGAAATCGATGAGGTTGAACTACATTTTCACCTCCTTTGTACTCAGAGTACGGCCTGAAAAATCAGAAAATTACTCTGTTGACTCTTATTAACTCCAGGAGGCAAACCATAATTTATATAACACTTGCCTCGGCGGGCATATCTCTATTAGTCATAAATTGGCATGTCTCTAACACGATCACCATGTCAGATCATCGCTGGTTAATATTTGAGCTTAGATCAATGAAGGCGCCCAGGAAGCTTTTTAGGGATCTCCGAAAGAGGGATCGGGCTCAGTTCTCCGTCCAGGTTCGGGCCAATCTACGGGAAGTTGAGGGGAATACGTCTAAAGACAATGACGGCATGGAAAGTCGTATGCTAGGCCTACAGACCGCCATAACTTGAGCTTTTGAAAAATCTTGCCCTTCTTGAGTCAGCACAACAACAGCCAGGGGAAGTCACAAAATGGTGGAACAGAGAGCTGGGAGAACTCAAGAGGGCAGCGAGAAATCTTTTAACTCTAAAGAACTACAACTCAAGCCGACTGGGAGCAATACATCACCAATCTGCGGGAGTTTAAAAAACTAGTAAGCCTGGAGAGCCTACTGTGAAGAGATCGAAGATCACTCACAGACTGCACGGTTCTACAGAGTCCTCGCAAAAGATAAATATAACAAGGGAAGACGGCACTAAAACCTCTAACCTACAAGAGAGTCTTGAACTGTTTATGCAGACCCATTGCCCTGTTTCGTCGGTAACAGAGGACAGAAACTGCCCAGACGAGACAAACTTTCAACCTAGTGATTTGGACTGGCAAGGTGCCAACCAAATAGTCAGTGAAGACAAAATATGATGGACAATACTAAGCTTCTCACCCTTCAAATCGCCAGGTGGTGACGGCGTCCGTCCAGTTCTACAACAGTGGGGCTTGGACGAGTTACTGCCGCACTTAGTACAGGTGTTTTGGGCATACCTAGCGCTGCGCTACATCCCGAAGGCATCGAGAGAAGTGTTCATACAAAAAGCATGAAAGATGAATTACACTGTCCCCAAAGCCTACCGACCAATCAGCCTAACATCTTTTGTGCTAAAAACTCTGGAGAGGCTGTGTGAGCGATATTTGAGGGACTGCGCACTTGTCAACCGACCGCTGCATTCCAACCAACATGCGTACACTACGGGAAGATCGAGCGACACGGCCTTGCATTCAGCAGTGAGCCGGATCGAGAGATCGCTGGACAATAATGAGTCCTCCTTAGGAGTATTTATTGATATTGAAGGTGGGTTTCATAAAATTACCTATGGAAAAATCAATGCTGCCTTAACAAACAGGGGCGTTCATTCTGCTGCCAGTGGCTGTATTTTCAACATGCTCTCAAAGAGGCGCGTGCAAATAAAGGTGGAAGACACTGTAGAGAGAGGCATCGTTGCCAGAGGCTGCCCACAGGGAGGCGTTTTGTCGCCACTGCTCAACTCAGATGGATTCGACACCAATGCATATGCAAAGGATCTTACGATACTGCTCAATGGAAATTTCGAAGGAGTTCTGTGCAATCGAATGTAGACTGCCCTTCGCTTAGTCGAAGAGTGATGTAGGAAGCATTCCCTGTCTGTAAACCCCAGCACCAGCAAAAAGCGGACAGAGCCACTACGGCCTCCGACTCTCCTAAACACACAACTAAATTTTTCATCTGAGGTAAATTACCTTGGGGTCACCTTCGATGCTATATTAACCTGGAATCTTCATTTAAAACGAAGACTAAAGAAGTGCCAAGGACTGTGGTTAAAACCTGGGGGATGAAACTCGGGGTCGTAGTGTGGATCTATCCTGCCATCATAAGATATGCCTATGGAGTCATCATAAAATATAGCCTATGGAGCCGTAGTTTGGTGGCCCGAGAGTCAACAAAAAACGGCAATGCTTAAGCTCAATTAAGTACAGAGAATTGCCTGCCTAACTGTAACGGGAGCTATGAGAACAACCCCAACCAGAGCCATGGAAGTAATGTTGTGCCTGCCTCCCCTAGATATTTATCTAAAGGAGGGGGCTCTGACTGCATTGCTAAGGCTCAAAGTCGTTGGTGTGCAACCCAGCATAGAATGTGGAAAGACTAGACGCCACCTGTGGGAAGAGGCAGTCGGAAGGCTGCCACTACTGCAGGCCAGTGCAGATAGCATACCTTCCAAGTTTGTCTTCGACAAACTATATGATGTACAAATAAAACCAATTGAGCCTATAACCGAAGGTGCGGTTAACATTTTCGTGGATGGCTCAAAAATCTAAGAAGCAGCAGGCTGTGGAATTTACTCTATGGAATGTCATAATTCATTGGAGGATGTCGCCTGCAAAAACAGAATTTCTGTGTGCTGGGTTTAAGGACATGCACAGTGCAGAGGTAACAAATTAGCGGATAAATTGGCTAGAAAGGCAGCCGGTTCAAATATTATGGGAGCCGACCCTTCAAATCTACCTATCTCGACGACGATTATCATCATCATCATCAAACAGCCTCTTTTAACGTCCATTGTTGAACATAGGCCTCCTCTAAAATTTTGCAGTTTTCTCTGTTCTGGACAATTGCGATCCAATTTGATGAGATCCTTATTAGGTCGTCAGTCCAGCGAGTGGGGGTCTTCCTCGGCTTCATTTGTCGGCTCTTGGTCTCCACTCAATGAGTTTTTTGGTCCATCTTGCGTCCTCAAATCTTGCGACGTGGCCTGCCCATTTCCATTTTTGTTTTGCGATACCTTCTACGATATTGTCCACCCCAGTTCTTTTGCGGATCACATTATGCCTTATTCGGTCTTTTAAAGTGAATCCAAGCATGGATCTCTCCATTCGTCTCTGTGTTACTCTCAACTTTTCTGCAGATGCTTTGGTGAGAGTCAATATCTCCGCATCATAGGTCAAGACTGGGAGGACACACTGGTTGAATGGTTTTCGTTTTAGGGATATTGATTTGATTATCTCGGTGAATTCTCATCTCATGACCCAGGTATATGTACTTGTCCACTCTTTCGATGTTATTATTGCCTATCTGTATTTGTTCACTGGGAACCATATTTGCCATCATTTTGGTTTTGGAGAAGTTCATCTTTAGGCCTACTTCTTGCGTTGAAATTTGAGGTTTTTGAAGCATTTCATTAGCTTCGCCCAGACTGTCTGTTATTAGGACAATATCATCTGCGAAGCGAAGATTATTAAGACTTTCACCATCGATGTTTTGTATCGTTTAATGCGTTGATGTCGTTTGTTGTTGGTTTGCTATTTAGTGATTTACTGATGTGACTTTCAAACTCTCTTTCATTTGTCGAAGGCGTCCATTTTTTTGGTCTGTTTCTGTTAATCATTTTTTGTCGCTCTGTAGTGGTAGTGATTTGAATTTTGGCCCTCACCAGCCGATGGTCGCTTGCCGTGGCAAACCTATTTAATACGGTAACATCATGGAATATATGCTTTTGATCAGTGATGAAATAATCTATTTCGTTTAGTGTTTTGCCATCTGGACTCTTCCAAGTCCATCTTCTGTGGGATTTTTTTTCCAGTAAGAAACTTACAAGAGTTTCTCATCGCTCGTTCCTCCCAGGATTGCCAAATTCGCCAAGGGCAACCTCCATCGGATCAGCCTTCATGCCCACTTTAGCGTTAAAGTCACCGCATATGATATTAAAATGTGTACGGTCTTCTTATTTATGTCGTCATAGAATTTTTCTATTTCTTCGTCGCTGTGAGTTGAGGTTGGTGCATAAATTTGAACAATTTTTGAACTGTATCGCGTGTTAATGT
>JAEQML010075857.1:0-13641 GCA_016904865.1 Pissodes strobi
GAGAACAAACGATCCTGAAATTGCAACTGAGGTCTTTTCAAGAATTGGCTGCACCTACATAGAACAATCTAAAGAAAAAAGGACCGTATATAATAAACATTACAACAGGTTAAAACCGTGGGTTACTAATGGTATTATTGAAGCGATTAAGCATAGGGATAATGAAAAAAAACTCACTGAAAGGAAAATAGCTAATGATAAAGAATACAAAAAATATAGAAACAACTTAAATAAAATTATACATAAACAGAAATATGACTTCTATAAAAAACAAATACAGGGTAACGAAAGGGATTTTAGGAAAATATATAAAATTATTTCTGAAGTAGTAGATGAAAAAAATAATAATAATCATAATTCTTTTGAACTAAAAAATGACATAGGAGAAACCTTTGCGAGTAATAAAGATATGGCTAACTACTGCAATTCCTATTTTACCAATGTTGGAATAAAAATGCTACATCAAATTAAAGCTGCAAATGATCCTGTTCATGTGCAGCATGATTCTATGACATCAATGTTCTTGGGACCGATGGATAATTGTGAAGTAATTAAACAAATTAACTCTCTAAAAAATAACTGTGCCCCCGGTTTGGACTGTATAAATTCAAAACTAATTAAAACATTCTATAACTTCTTTACTGAGCCTCTCAAATACATTATCAATCTGATATTTAGAACAGGAATTGTACCCTCAAACTTTAAAACCTCGATTGTCACGCCTGTCCATAAAGCTGGAGATACAACGAAAATTACGAATTATCGACCTATAAGTGTTATTAATAGCTTCGCAAAGATCTTTGAAAAATGTTTAAGGGATAGACTTTACAATTATCTCACGAATAATAATATTCTATCCCCAAATCAATATGGGTTTTGCAGTGGGGTGAATACATCTGATGCCATGTACGAATTAACTAAGCATGTTACTAATAATTTGGATAATGGAGATAATTGTCTGGCGGTTTTTCTTGACCTTGCGAAGGCGTTTGACACTGTGCCTCACGACTCTTTACTGAGTGTGTTAAGCATTTATGGAGTTAGGGGTGTAGTGTTGGAAGTCTTTAAAAGCTACTTGGCGGAAAGGGTACAGGTGGTTAAGGTCCGGGAAACCCATAGTTAACCATTAAATGTGCAAATTGGCATCCCTCAGGGCACTGTACTCGGCCCATTGCTCTTTATAACTTATATTAACTATCTGACAAGAATTAATATAGATAATGGAATAGTAATATCTTATGCTGAAGATACGGTCATAGTTTTTAAGGGAAGAAGCTGGGATGAAGTTAAGGCCTCTGCAGTATCCGGCATATTTAAAATAAAAAATTGGCTTGACACTAATGTTAGTAAAACTAACTACATTGCATTCTCTCTAACAGCTGCAAATAGGCCGGATTTTGGTAGCATCGTGGTTGAAGGTTTGGAAAAGGAGATAACTGAGGTCTCAAGTACAAAATACTTGGGATTAATTATTGACCGACATCTCAAATGGGGGGAGCACGTGTTAAAGCTTACTAACAACATCAGGAAACTTATCCGAAAGTTTTACCTTTTGAGAGAGGTTTTGTGTACCAAACTGTTAGTGTGTGTATATAGGGCGCTCGTGGAATCCTGTCTGAGATACGAGATAGTAGTCTGGGGTGGTTTATACAATAATTCACTGAAGCAATTGACGGTTGTACAAAACTACATTTTGAAAATCATTTTCAGGAGGAGCAAGAGATTTCCTACACATTTACTTTATGGTGAGGAACTTTTGTGTGTTCGCGCATTGTTTGTTTTATGTACCTATTCATTTGTTCATTAAAGAGCTAAATTAAAGAATTATGTATATCACATTTACGCTACTAGCAGCATTGCTAGCGAGCACCTGAGAGTTCCAAATAGTAATAGGAATGTTAATCTTAGATCTTTAAATTATCTTGCTCCTAAAATGTATAATATTCTCGCGACTTCTATTAGATCTATTGTTAGCGGTAGCAGGTTTATTGGAGCTTGCAGGGTTTATGTTTCACAGAATCTACATAGATTTACGCCTCTGTTTTAGATTGAGCCTTTGATGTTGGATTGTGTGTTTTGTTCTCAGAGTTCTGTATTGTCTGGGTTTATATAGCGGAGAACCTATTTAACCTTTTTAAATTTTACTTTTCCCTTGCACATACCGGAATTTAGTTGCTTAGGTGCAAAATAAAAAGCATCTGTTAATATTATAAAATCTTAGTTGTAATATGCCAAAAATTATGTATAACATAGCACTTTTGTCAATTGATTTGAACTAAACATAATAAATACATGTATACATTGACATTTGTGTGAAGTCCTTATGAATATCTGACACCTAACTGATTTAACAGTTGTATGTGACCAATTTACACATCCTAATGTATGCAAAATAAATTACTATTATAATATACAAAATTGCCAATATTACAATTCTTATTACTAATATTATAATTAATCACCAATATAATCATTATCGCCGTAAATTACTTTGTTAACAGCAAAAAAGCCCAAACAAGAATCCATGGTATCTTGAAGGATGATCGTACCTAGTGAATACGGCCGACCACAGGCCATTGTCAACGCTTTTGCTGACTATTTTCGCAATGTGTAATGTGTATATCGATTCGGCACAAATCAATGATCTGAGAGCTGCTGTGCTCAGTTGCAGCAACGTTGATATTTCGCATATAACAGCTGATGATGTACTGACAGCCAGCAAAAAAATCAAAAATTAATTAACCTCAGGCGTTGACAATATTCCTAGCTTCCTTGAAAAAGACATTGCATGTGTCCTGGTTACTCCTTTGTAATTAATAAAGGTCAGTTTCCAGATATTTGGAAGACTGCAAAAATAATTCCAGTTTTAAAAAGGGGCAACTATAGTTGGTTAAGAAACTACAGCCTCTTTCGATTCTTTATAATTTTTCAAAAATTCTGGAGATAATCATCCACAACAGCATATATAAAATTAGAGGTCTCCTTTCACATGATCAACATGGCTTATATACAAGCTTATATATATTATATTATATACATATACACACAAGGGGTCTTACCCACTATCAGTATAATTTATGTCAATATAACTATAAAATTACTACTTACTACTATTACTACCATGAATATTAATCTGTAATACTATATAATTTCATTCATTTAATATCATTCAATTTGCCAATAACATATACAATAAAAAGTAATACCTACCAAACATCAAATCTCACAGATTAAAAATTCCGAACACTAAATACTAAATAAATAAAACCTATCTTTGTATATAAAACAGCAGACTTATTTACCTTATCACATTATATCACCCAATTAACGGACATAATGGCCCGTAAGTTGCCATAAAGTGATATGTCACTGGTCTGTGAAGCTGAGTGATCATGAATGTAAATTCTGCAATATACATTTCCTAGGATTCCACATTGAAAGATGTGCATTATTTGCTAAATTACATTACTTAAGAGAGAAAAGCGAATAATACTATATATAATTATAAACAATGCTCCACTGTCTTACTCTTCAGGAGGTAAAGATTTGTGGCACATTATTTTACATTTAGAGTAAATTTATTTATTTATTTGTCAACGGTAACACCATTTTTACAAAGAATAGGTAATAACACATTTACTAGTTTTATACAATTATACATATACATAATAATAAAATTCAACATTATAATCTCATAACAACAGACTATGCAAAATAAAAAGAAAAAATAAAAGCCTGAACAAGTGTTTCACTTATGGAGGTTATAACAAACATTTTTATACCTTCGCAGGGATGTGGACAAATGCAAGATATCACAATTATCGTTAAAACGCTTTTGCATTCTGGACATGGGGCTGTTAAGTCCATAGTTTGTTCTACGAAACGGACAACGGAAAAGGGAGACATTTCTAGTGCTATATGTATGACCTGGGACATTACCAGGAACTAGATTGGCTAGAACAAGCACAGAAGAAATAAAATTGTTTAATGCTCTGCCTCAGGAAATAAGATCTCAACAGCTAGACAAATTCACAACAACTTTAAAAAAGTTAATCCTATGTTTTATCTAACTTGATGTGATGATGTATCTGTACTTAGGTGTAGTATGTTGACATGTCTTATTATACTCTGTATTTTTCTGAAGACTAATAAAGCTATTTGTATTTGTATTTACCAATTTGTCGACAAAAACCAGCTCCTGTTGATACCTACGACCCTCCAGCGATTGTAAGTTTAAAAGACTACATCTTTCGGTGTACTCCAAGTTGAAAATATATATACCAATAAAGAATATTATTATTAAATAGATTACACGAGTCTTGACCATTTGAGCTTCTATTTTCGCCCAAGTACATAACATCTGGAAAGTCGTTATTCCTTTTTAAATCATTTACATGTTTCCAAAACACTTGAGGCCTTTGATGGAGCTCATTTTCAATTTTTTGGATATATGTTGAATGAAAGAAAGCCACAAGTAATAAGTAATGATCAACATGAAATAATCAATAACCCTTTTGGAAAGCAATTGACATACTTACTCAATAAGCCCCTGATCATTTTCTTCTTTAATCAAAGATGCATTAAGTTGATTAAATTCCGAATAAGTCTCCTCTTTAACGATACTTGGCAAACTTTCCAGAGGAATTAACTCTGGTATTGGCTTACTTTCACTATTTGCCAGACTGCTACACATAGTAATATTGGGATTTGTCCACTGGAAAATCCAAATAACTTCTAGTCGAGTTCACAAAAGATTCCAAAATCGTAAGATACTTTGAGTTCATTAATCGAAACCCAATAATGTATCTCTTAGATTATAAACTTATAACAGGTAGGTAGCTGATAATTTGTAATAATTGTAATGCTCCAAAGTCCAACTATCCAACTAACCCTAATTAATCTTCTTTTCCTCCTCATGATCTTGGCTTCTGTATCTGGAAAGGTAATTAGCCAGCACATTCTAAAGGAGTTGTCCTTTATAATAAAACAAGACGTTGCGAGAACCGGGTCACAGGGCTTTAGAGTTGATTTACATTTCACTTCACGCTAGGTCCTCCATTCGCTTCGCTCGCTCGCTCCGGGACGCAACCAAACAAAACTAACCCAAATTTAAAAAGGAAACAAATATATCTTTAAAAAAAAATTAGCGAGTCTGCTAGTACTCGGTCTCGTAGCTCAGTGGTTGCTTTCAAGTGGTCTCGTAGCTTAGTGGTCGAGTGCTGTGTTTAAGATATGGCGGCTCGGGTTCGATTCCCGTTGATGT
This sequence comes from Pissodes strobi, assembly GCA_016904865.1. Classification (NCBI taxonomy): domain Eukaryota; kingdom Metazoa; phylum Arthropoda; class Insecta; order Coleoptera; family Curculionidae; genus Pissodes; species Pissodes strobi. The sequence goes on from JAEQML010075857.1 coordinate 5,264, forward strand.
TTTTCAATTTTTGTTTTGTAAACATCTTACGCGGCGGTATGAGAGTAAATCTCGGGAAAATGAAGGTGTGTAAAGGGATGTGACATCATAATCCATGCGCAGTGATTAGTGCGCAGCTACATCAGCGCTTCCTTGCAAAACCTATTCTTTCTAACGCCAGAATATAGGCAACCAGTTCCAAATAAGTGATTGCCTATGTTCAGGCGTCACGAAGACGAAATATACTCATTACGAAGGCTGCTCAAATATTTGTGAAACATGAAAAATACTAAGGGCTTTAAAAAATGGTCCAGTTAAACGCTATTGAAGCAATACATTAAATTACACAACCGATGTCGATATAGGATATGTTTACACATCCTAGCGTGTCAACAAAGTCATGCGCGCGCAACTCTGAAGCCCTGTGACCGGGGTCTCGGAAATGTCTACTTATGTTCAATGATTTTTCTCAGGAGCGGCTAAATGTAGCGTAAATGTTAAATCCTTACATAAATCGTTGACGTTGGTAAAAAATGGTTGTACGCATGGTTCTTCACTCGTTCCGGGGGCGCAACCAAACAAAACTAACCCAAGGCATGCCCAAAATCAAAATTTTGTAAAATATATAGAAGTATGTGAATGAATAGACTAGTACATGACAGTAACATAATTTCCATACCTCTGAGATGAGACTTTTCAGTAAAGTATCTTTTTACTTTGCGAACGCTCGTATAATAGAATTATTTCCCTCGGTTCGCGTATTAAAATAAAACTGGAGTGGAGTATATACGAGCGGATGTTCGGGCACGTGATCTTAAAGCCTATGGTGTCAAAATGCATAGTCGAACGATTCGGAGGTGTTGAACCTGGGAACGACAGATTACTGACGGATTCAAGACTGTCTCTTCGTTCTTTTCAATTTTAATGTTAGGAAAGGCGTTTTTTTAAGAGAATTCGAACACAATGATTGCTCCAATTACAAATTTTATTAAGATGTATTTTAAAGATTCAGATGAAGAAGTAATATTGGTATTCACTCACAACACCGGGTTGGTATGTTCGAATGACGAAGAATTGAAAAGGTCTCCCTAGACGCAAATAACCAATAACGCAATGACTTGGTTTATTTACTATTTAGAGGGTTTGCTTACTATTTTAGAATGTTTAGTATAATATTTCACGCATGGCCCTCCGCTCGCTACGGGGCGCAACTAACAAAAATTAACCCAATGCATGCCCAAAAGGAAGAAAGAAAAATCTTTTTACAAACATAACATAACCTTAAAAAATATATAAAACATCGACGGGAATCGAACCCGGGCGGCCGTATCACAGACCCAGCATCTAACTTTAATTGTAATTTAATAATTTGAAACTGAAAGATGAACGGGTTTTAAATAAACACAATTTGGGTAGGTCTTTTAAAAGTAACATTTATTTTATTTAAATATACGAATATACCCAGTCTTAACAAAAAATAAAAATTATTTTAAAAAATGAATTAAAACTAAAGTAGGTAGGTAGGTATTTTGAAGAATAATAGAAAAACCAAAAATAATATTATTATATTAATATAATATGGGTTTCTTTTAAACAACATTTATTTTATTTCAGCATAAATTTAACAAAGAATAAAAATTCGTTTAAAAAACAAACTAAACTTTCGCTATCTGATTCGACGAGCCAACTGTATTTCCTTCGCGGACTGGGAACTGATCAGGGGATCAGATATTTGTTTGGATGGGAACAGTTTGGAACTGATCCGTAAAATTTATTGAATCAGCCATCCCTACAATAAATTTTGTTCACAGTTGTAGAATATGAGCGAGTATCCCCAATAGGGATGTCAACTATATATTGATATATTGAACATCACTAGCGTCTTCAGACAGCGGTCTGTTTTGACCTTTTCTAGTGACCTCCGAATGACGGCAATAATTAAGCTATTTTGCATAGCCATCCACTCGCTTCGGTGCGCAATCAAACAAAAACTAACCCAAACTAACCGAAGACGTACCCAAAATCAAGAAAAGAAACGTTTTACAAACATCATTAAAAATAATTAAAAACAGAGCTTGGCACTGACGACGATCGAACCAGCAACCTTCCCATCACAAACACACTATCTAACCACTGACCTACCAGATCAATACCTCCTTCAACTAGGCCAACTAGCTGATATTGAAATTAGCAGTGACGTCATGAAAAGTGGTCCATACTTTTTGCCATAAGAAAAGCATTAAGAGGAGCCAAGAGGTGCCCAGTAAAAGTATTGTTTATTTTATCGCGCCTATAATACTTCCGTATTTAACGTTGATTGCCACGCTGGGCGACTGGAATGTCAATTCCCATCTCGACGTCATGTATCCGGTGCTGCCAGAGTGGGCGCTTTATCACAATTTGAGCTACTTGCTATTTGCCACAAATTATTTTTCAAAGAAACGTTAAATATTCGTCTTGGATTCCAAGATTACAATTAACAATATATTAGATACTTAATGTAAATGTTTGCTTTGGTATATTATAGTATAGTTATATTAAATATAAATAAATATTTAAAATCCGAAAAGTAAATATATAAAAACCGAAAAGTGAAGCAATAACGGAATCAAAACCTTTAAGAAAATAAACGTTGCTAACCAATAACCTAATTATTTTGTATAAATATTTAGTTCCATTTAAAAACATAATTTCAAATGTCATTCAACAAATGCTGTAAAATTTAAAGTCCAACTAAATATACGTTAATAGTTTACATCCCAAATAATGTACGAAACTAACTCTAAATCTGGCAACACTGCCTCAGTGCCTTCTGTCAGTTGGCGTAATGGCGTACTTTCGACCGGCTTCTTAATTATTGTTCTGTTCGATTTTGATTGTTTTTCTGTTAATTTCTTTACACTTTCGTGTGTGTAAATTTATGTGAACAATGATGTGCGGTGGAAACTCGCCGAAAAGATCTAAAGTTCATGTTTTTAGCCTCGTTTTTAGTTTTCCAAAATGTTTGGAGTTGACCTGTTGCGTTCGTGTAATAAGAGTTTATTTTGTGCTTGTTCAATGTGGTCAGTAAGTTTATAAAATTTGTTCCTGTTAGCTAATTTTGGAGTAAGTAATATTTAGTGTAATTATGCCTCATAAAGGCTGTAATGCAATGTTTGCTATATGCAATCATTTTATTATAGAGGCTCTGAAAGGTTTTGTCTCGGGTATTCTTAATAATTTGTCACATTCACAAGACACAGCAGAGGATCTGAAATGCCAGTTAATCAATTATTTAAGTAGATATCGCTGTCATATTGTTTTAAAAAAAAATAAGTTGTGAATTTTTTAAAGAAAATTTAACTTTAAATGAACCTTGTGTTGTAGAAGATTCTTACAATTTCAGTAATTCCTTAAGTCGTGGGGCTCTTTTATATCCTCGTGAACGTAGTTTCAACAGCCTATATTATATTTAAAAAACTGATTAATGAGTTCGAAGACACATTTTTAGATATTTACAATAAAAAGTATTTTCTTTGTGAGCTGTTGTTAAACTATCTAAATCAAAACAGCCTTTTGACTCATTTTGAAAATTGTAAAAATCACCTAAAAATTGACGTTTCAAAAATTTTTCTTTGCAGCATTTCAAATACACTTCTTTCTTAATAATAATTATTGTTCTAAACATAATCATAATATTTTGGGTAAAAGGAAAAATATTAGACCCAATAATATACCGAGTAATATACCAAATCTAACATAAAAAAGTAATAATTTGAAACCTGTATAAATCTTTCATGTTTTATCATAAATATTTGAAGATTGCAAGGTTCTTTGGATGGAGAAAACCGAGGAGAAAACGCACTATCAAATTTGACATTACTATTACCCAAGCTATTACCTATTGTGACACTTTTATACCTATAGTGATATTTTACTGTGGTATCTAGTTTCAGTTTATCAAAATAGGTAGATTCTATTTTGATAAACTGGATATTCAAAGGTTTTTGCTTTGAAATTTCGTTTTCCTTTAACAAAAATCGAATAAGGCACGTCTAAAGGCTGTTCATGACTTGCAGCCTTGTTTTAGCCGGAAGCTCTTAAATATTATTTATGTAGGTATGCAGAAAAAGGTAAGTAAACTGCAATTTCATATTCGATTTAAAAAAAAAAATTGAGTAATACACATTATCAGTCATGATAGTCGTGCTTAAAGTAATATCAGCTTGTAGGAGGTATTGTATTAGGCCAATTACGTTTCAAACTACATATATAAAAAAGATAAATTTACAAAACACAAGTTTTTGTTATATTTTTTCGAGATTTTTGCATCTAAAATGTCTACTTAACTGTGAGATTTTAAAAGAAATTGCACATTTCAATATACGCCTGTAAATAAGTTAAGACCACTTTTGATGACGTCACGCGTAAGCCGTCTGGCCTTGTTGTAGGAGGTATTGACCAGATCCTTGCAAGCAATCCAGTGTACCGCGAAGACATGGGTAATTCTGCCGATTCGGCCAACGTCGGGTCCCGCCATGGAACCGAACAGAAAAGTTTACAACAGATCGCTGTCGGAAGACGCTACTCTTGCGACAAACTCTATTTTTTGAAGAATATACACAATGTCCCGTTATTCAGCTTACCGTTTTACGTACACATACATATTTCTCGTATTCTCGTATATGAAGCAAATTAAATGTAGATTTCATTATTTCAATCTCCATATGTGGTTGTAATTCACATGTTCCCCAGGCGATTCTCTTCTTTTTGCTTTATCTTATTTGTCTGATGCAGTATAACGTGATTGAGTTAATACTTCTAATAGTGCGAGTTTTGCGTTTAAAAGTTCATACTGACAGCTCCTAAGGTGGTGTTACACTTATCAAACTTTTTGTCAAATAAATTGGCACCATAAATTCACTTTGAACAAATCTGAGAGCGTAAAACAGTTGATATCAAAGAAATTCAAGGGCGTTTTGTCAAATTTGTTGAAAGGATTAGAACACGTGCTATTTTTCGTCAAATATTTGCAGAAGGGTCTTGTTTTTTCGGCACAAAAGTACAACTGTAGCAGCAATTCGTTTTTTATTAATGATTTCCTTAATCCTGATTTTCAAAAACGAGACACAACAGAAGAAAGTAGAACCATTCAAATCTTGTCTTGTCACCCCCTTGTAAGGGAAGGGAATGGCAATGCTACAAGGCAGTGTGCTGGTACCCCTACTCCAGCGGTTAGTTAGAGACAGGGCGACCCTCCTGCATAATTTACACTTTGTTTCAGTGTGAGGGGACTATTTGGTAAGAACCTCCAGTAAGACGGGCCTGTGCCCTTGGAAATTTCCGACTTTTGCACAAACATAATCTGATGAATTGCACGACTGAGTTCCTATGTAAGGACTGTAAGGTCTCGTACACTGTAGGTATAACCACTTTCTGTTAGAGACTCGAAATACCCGCAGGATATACCCTCGACTGCCGTCGGGCCACGCTGTCGCGTACGGAAATAAAACTAGGAGCCTTAGTAGAGTTCACCCTCCACTACGCGACCCACCCCTTACATCTTCCAGCAGGCACGACTTTCCAGACTCCTCCCGAAGGATTAGAACACGTTTTCTAAGCAAAAAGCTTCCACTACCCGTGCCGAATTCTGTAATACATCTCCAACGTGTTCGTCCTTCGATCAAGTCAAACAGAAATAAGGGTCGAAGTAAGGTTAGAATAAAGAATAATGCGCAGTCGCAATATCAAGAAATTTGGCAGCCCTGTCGTTTGCATCAAAGAAGTTGGTGAAATATTTTCTAATTTGCACTTCCAATTTTAAATAAATTGAACCAAACAGTTGATCAAAATTTTTACTACCTTAAGAGCAAAATTTGGAATTATTTTTCAAAAAAGACAGGAGTTGTGTTTAACACGGTGAATGTCAATGGGTAACATGGTTTCGATACCGTTTGGGCCAAAAAATCAAAGAGTATGATTTCTTACCTAGAACTTGTTATTATCGTCTAAAAAATCCATAATTTTTGTGGTGGCCCCATTATAAAAAATTAACTCTCAAATCCGTGATGATTTTCTTTCTTTTTACCGTATCTAAGGACTAAGTAACGGCCACAATGAGTAAAGGGAAACAGACAGACAAGCTGACGCAAAAAGAATTGCAGAAACTTGCCGAGGAAGCGAACCTCGACAAATCATTCTCCGATTTTGATTCAGACGACTCACTTAATGACCCCGGTTGGGTACCTGATCATTCATTTGGTTCCTCAAAAAACGATGATACGGAAAAATTTGCAGCCGCAAAAGCTGAAACTGAGAATATATGCGCTGATGGTAACTTTGAAGAACGGCAAGATGTGGACGAAAACCAGGACGACGACCAAGAACCGCAACAAGATGATACAGCTGCAGATGAATATGTGGATGAGTGGACAGACTATGTGGGTCGTCAAAATATTTTCCATTTACTGTTTACTGGTCTGCAACAGGCAGATCCACCCACGCGTTTAAAGATCCGTTACACAAATAGTGCACTATGTAAAAATCGACCTCTCCTATTGGTCGATCCATCTCGTATTACGATATGTCTGCATGATGCAATCGATTTCTATCAAGAGCTCTTGTGGTGTAGAGGTTTAGATCTTTGGGTCTCACTTGGAAAACGCGGGTTCGAACCCCGTTGCTTTTTTTATTATTTTTTAAAGATTATGTTTCTAAACAGCTTTTTTTCTTGATTTTGGGTTAGCACCTGGTTAGTTTCCTTTTCTTGAGCCCCCGTAGCGAGCGAAGCGAGCGGAGGGCCATGCGGATCGACCAATGGGAAAGGCCGATTTTTATATAGTGCACTATTTGTGTAAAGGATCTTATAATGCTCCACCCACTAGCAGAGTTTTTGACATTCGCTATCATAGAGGTTGACGAAGTACTAAACATCATAGTCATAGACACAAATAGGTACGCCGAGAATAAACAAATGAGTACCCACGAATGTCCAAGAGATAGACATTTTTCCTCCTAATTATATGGATGGGCTTGATTCCGCTTGGCAACATTCACTCGTATTGGGAGTCATGGCACATACCAAATGAAATCCTTCAGAATGTTATGTCCAGGAATTGATTGAAAATTTTATTGAAAATGCTGCATTTTGTGAATAATGAAGACATCCAGAAAGGGAATCGTCTTGGAAAAAATCCAACCATTTGTAGATTTATTGGAAAGAACATTTAAAATTCTATTTTGCCTCGTTGCTGAAGACAACGTTTACATTATTTTCCATAACTTCGTATGTTCACATAAATAAACCTGTAATCAGAATCCGCAACAGCCATTAATACCACAGATGCGTAATTGTAATTAAAATACATAGATCCAACTGGGTTTAATATCTTAACCTAATATACTTTCCGCCAACTGCGCCTAAGCAATTAGGAAAATTTGCTCTTTTTCGAAACTTGAAGTGATTCTTCCTACTTTTGCTTTTTCGGTACGACTAGACATTCTAATCTTAGCACATTCCAAATAGTTAAGCTCACATCTCTGACATTATTACTTATTATTTTATTGTTAGGCCTAGTCTATATGTGCAGTGTAGGTCAGTCAAGGAACAGCCAGTCGCAAAATATCTCAAACAAAAAATTTGTTACAGGTAAAGAAGTCTTGAAGAGATGGTCTAATATTCCCGAAAAAAAAAATACAGATGTCACAAAATCTGGCGCTGGGGCATTACACTTAAAAAATTTATTTTTAATGATCAGCTAAAATTTCTGGAAAAGGTTACCGCAGAGTGTTCAACTGAAGACAGTCTTCCACACGAGGATTCATCTGATCAAAATGATGAAAGAGATGCTCCTTTAAGAATAAAAACATGCTATGCTATTTATGCTAATCGCTCTAAAACTACAAGAAGGACTACAATTATTGATCCCGTTGATGAGGGAATACTAAAGGCGTTGAAACAACCTGAAGTACAAAAACTGACACATATCATTCTTCAGAGGCATTATCCCCTCCTTGAGCTCTTTCGATGAAGACATTATTAGATTACAAATTGGCGTCTTTCAACTCATTTCCAACATTAAAAAAGAGATATCAATAGCACAGGCACCAACTGGACCCCAATATGATGCATGGCAAGGACAGCCAGAGACACAACGAGAAACTGGTAGCCAATTACATATATTCCAGGGTCTGCCAGGGGATTCATCGACATTTTACTCCGTCAACATCGCAATAATTAGAAATTGCAACTGGTAACTAATTTCATACATTCCAGGGACCGCCAGAAACCAGTCGATGGTTTCCTCTGTCGAAATAGGAAAATAAATATTTTTGTCAAATTCAAATTGGCTTTATTGTCTCAAGTTATAAACATTCCTTATTGACAAAGCAACTAACCTAAAAAATAATATATAACTAAT
>JAEQML010075858.1:0-13641 GCA_016904865.1 Pissodes strobi
CGTTATATCAATTTTAATAGATTTGGTTAGTTTGGGTTAGTCGTCGAATCAACTTTGGTTTGTTTGAGTAAGTCGTCCAATCAACAAATACGAAAATTTCGTAACGCGAGACAAAAACATAAACCATGTCGTGGTGCGACCTTGGCAAATCACTCTTATGAAACCAAAGATATATTCACTTTAAAAAGGTTAAAATGCGACAAATCAGTACATTTCTAATAAAGTAAATAATAAGCATGTAATTAATTACATGTTTTATCGGTGTATAGCATTTTTGTTCCCTTCATTACATTTCTCTCAGTGTATTAAACCGGTCATCTGCCACATAGGACAAACTGAACTTGGTTCTCCAACAGCAAAGGTGCCTACGGCTTTTGTCGTTTCTCTGCAGTTGTTATGCTCGGCCACTAGTGTCACAGCAATCGCAGCCATCTGGCGCGTATATATTTTATTCCTAAAGATCCTAGCAAATCTGACCAAAGGCATGCCCAAAATCAGAAAAAAAAATTGATAAAATGCAGTATGACAATCGAATCTTTTCTAACAACTATATACAGGTAGTATTTATAATCAAATATCATCAATTCAATTGGCTAGTTTTTTAAAGCGTCACGAGTCGCTGTAATCGTGGCCGGAACTGCGGGTTGGAAAGTTGAACCGACCGGCTAGATGCCTAGAGGAATATAAAAAAGTATTCCTCTATGGCTAGATGCAAATCTGGCCATGTATCATGAAATAGCTTAATATATTCAGGTCTGTCAACACAGCAATTCCTGATTAGTTGAAGCCAATCACGTGTCTAAAAACCAGTCATTCCATGGATAGGTGACTGGTTTCTAAGCACGCAATTAGCTCTGACTAGTCACGGGCGAAAATACTATAATATATAGGTATAAAATATCATAGGTATATACACACATTACATGTAATTACGGTGTAATAATGGCATATCATATCAAATTCAAATATAAAAACGAAAATCTTAGTCATTGTATATTATTTCTACACGAATAGATGGTTTGAAGCAGCCCTGGTACACTTCCTTCATTAGATACACAATACTGTTTAAATTGCTCTCGAACGTGCATGGATTCTCTTTAAAAATTGGCACCTATATTAGGTATGATTACAAGTCCTTCAGGAACATCTTGTCTCAAATTCTCCAGGTTGTAAGCACAGGAATCATCTCGCAAAAAATGTGTTAAGCAGTACAGGCTAACTGAAATGAACTCATTTTGTTTTCTAAGACATTGGTTTTTAAGGCCCGGACGCCGAGAGAGAACAGATGCTGATTCTACAGTTCGCGGGTAAAAGCTGTGCCGATCCGATCCGTTCCGTGCCGATCCTAGCCGAGTCGATTCAGTGCGCGTCCGTCTTTACACAAGCGTCTGATGATCGGGCATAATTTTCGATGTCACATGCGCAATGGCGAAACAAGAATAATAGGTATTATTATGGCTTTGCATGGCCCTCCGCTCGCTTCGCTCGCTATGGGGTTTCAATCAGCAAGAACTAACCAAACCCAACCCAAGGCTAACCCAAAATGACGAAAAAAGGGTAAATTAATAAAAAACAAACATAACCTCCAAAAAAGGTAAGTCGCGACCGACGGGATTCGAACCCGCAGCGCAGGAATGACAGGCAAGCACTCTGCCTACTACACCACCGAGGAGTAGTGCCATTGTAGCGCGTATGTAGCGTGTCTTTCAAGCCAATGGCGTGGCTTAAGCTCAAGCACCGTTTTAATTCGACATGTTGGCAACATTGTAAATGGCCGCTTTAGGGTCAATACTCACTTGCGCGATATCGCCTTTTTTGGCATAAACTGTCATTTTTCATTCTCTGGCTGGAAACCGTCAACGTCAATTTGTTTGTTTTAGCATTGGCTATGTTCAACGGATCTTAGCGATTGGCTATGTTCATCGGCACTTAGCATATTACGCTATCGCTTTTAAGCGCTAATAGTCCCGTTGATCGACACGACACCCTTTGCGGAAAAGTCTACTGTCAAAATCAAAAGGCGTTCTTCATAACATAACCTATTTGTGGACTTCCGTTTCGTCTTCGGTCGAGAGTGCACGTGTCGGGTATCGGCCATTTTGTTCCAGCTTCATATACATATATGTTAGTTTTGGGAATTCATGGTGAACGTTCAGGGACCGGGTAGTTTTCTCCCTGAGGAAGATTCGGACGTCCAGCCGGGGGTTTGAGCCCCGTGCAAGCATCAGATTTTTATGTTTGTGATCGTCCAGCCGGTGGTGTTCGAACCTTAAAACAAGCCGTGCATGTAACAGTCTGAGCCTCCAGGAGTACACACTCGCCATACTGGAGGCTCTAAAAATAGTATCTCTATCCAACATGTGTAACTTATCTGGAATTTTCTCACGAAAAAGGCCAATAGAGAGTTTACTACTACTACTATACTATAACCTATTTGTTAATTTTTTGCTTTGGTTTTTTAAAAAATTGTTTCTATATAACCCTTGTCTCTGCTATAACTATACGTTCGTCAGCTAGGCAAGAAGGCATTTTTTCTAATCTAGTTAAATTTTACCGCTTTTCGAATTCCGAATAGTAATTTCTGCAAAAATCGCTTACTCTATGTTCGAGAATTATGTTGTTGCCCTTACAAACAACGTCCCCACTTGCATCGGTGACCACAGTCCAGTTGGATGCTATAAAATGCGTCATTATTATCCATTTTTTTACATAACTTTAACATAAATCTGCATAAACAAACAATTGGACTTGGACTTGCTTGTTCGGTCCCCCTTTTGGGAAACCAATGGCTCTGCTACTAGGCAATACGCCAGCACCGCCCTTCCTCCGGCGCTTAGGGAGCGGTAGAGCTACCCTTCTACATCCGTTACACGTTATTCCGGTTTGAAGGGCCTTATTCGGTGGAAACCTCCAATAAGGCCTGTGCCCCAGGAAATTCCCGATCTTTACACAAAAAGCGAATGCACTGCACGGTTAGTGTCTTATGTGAACGAGCTCCACACAATGCAGATATAACCAGTTGCTGTCAGAGAGACTTCCCATCTCCGCAGGGCCTACGCCCCGATCTCCTTCAGATCACGTAATCACTTGCAGGAATTTGGAAGAATCTTCGTAGGAATCGACCTTACATTAAGCGACCCACCCTAAACACCGTCCTAACCATCAAAACTTCCCCTTTCGAACCAATGGGACCCCCAACGCTTTCTGCCGTGAATCACGTGCACTTCCCGTGCGAAGTCTGGTTAGAAAACCAGACTCCTTTCCACGTATGAACACCACCGACTCCAAAACGGAAGTGAAACAAACAATTTAATAATTAAAATTTAAAATATAATGTTAGCTCCTTATTTGAAAGTATTCGCCATTTTGGTGCTAGGTAGCCCGCTGACTAAAAAAGCGCTTTCATTTAGGGCTAACTACGCTAACGTTCGCTTTTCTGCTGAGGTGTAGTTCAATACCGATTTGGCGGTTGGCGCTTGTAAGCGCTAACAATCGCTAAGACCCGTTGAACATAGCCAATTGTCTTTATAAGAAAAACAATGGTTTTAGCGTCACAAAATTGGCGGAATTCGCAAAAAAGTTAAAACTGCTATATCTTTTTAGCGAATATTCGCGGAATAAATTTCGCGGTGCATGAGTATGAACTAAGGAGGGCACTCTAGCCCTCTTTAGTATGACCCAAAGAATAAAGAAGTTTATTCATTGGTATGAACGAAAAATTATATTGGCGCGAAAAATGTCAACAGTGTTTTTCTCGACCAAGTTATAAATAATTGGCCTTTTAAGATCCTTTACTACAGTAGAGCACTATGTAAAAATCGACCTCTCCTATTGGTCGATTCATCTCGTATTACAATATGTCTTCGGCAAGAGCTCTCGTGGTCGAGAGTAGTGATGGGCTTATTCGAATGAAAAATAACCTGTTATCCGGTTATTAAAATAACCTGTATTATTCGGTTTTCATTCCAGAAGTATTCGAATGAAAAATAACCTGAACCTGATACGTACGAGTTCAAATACGAACACGAAGGAACAAACCTCGCTCACGCGTCGCGTCGATCCGTCGAATGATCAACGTTATGAGATGAAGCAACTTTCGATGTTTTAGCTCGAATAAAAGATGAGTTTTAAAATTTCAAATGTACCGGTACGATGTGGAATTGTGGAATGTGGAAGCCGAACTTGGGGGGTTGAAAACTAGCGAATATTAAGTTAAGATTACATAATTTACTTTTATTGCGTAGGTACCTAACATAAAAAGAAATATCCAATTTTCGGCGCCTGAATACCCAAAAAGTGCAAATACAGCAATTTGTTGACAAAGAATCAAAATAAAAGGCGGTCGCTTTTGATCCGGCCGGCCGATATTTTTTGTTGCGATGAACAAGCAGCCCCACATATTTCTTATTTCTTTCATACACTTCTTCGTAATGAATACGGCCTGCTTTCCAATACATAACACCAATTATCACCTAGTGTTTGTGTAGTTTTTAGGTTATATATTGGAATTTAGAATGAAGGAGCATACATAAGTCGTAATATAACTATAACAATATAATATGTATTATTAATTATTAATATTATTATAGTACTATAAATACATCGCCAGAGAGAAATACTTTTTTGCAAAGTAGATTTTTAATAATTATTTATGTTCATTACATGTAATCAACACATCCAAGAATCATATTTTGGAGTTTAAATATTTTTGATTGAAAAACGTAAAATTCTGTTGATTATATTTTGAACAATAATATTGCGTAATCAAATATTTACTGGTATTCTATTGTTATTTACTTATTTATTAAGCCATGCTTAATATGACAATTACAGCAGCTATGAGTTACGAATAAGATGCCGATGACGCTGAACCTCCTTCCTAACCGGCTGCGATCGCAAACCTGAATGTATTCGACTGATTATTCAAATAATCATTCGGTTATTAATATTATTTGAATACAAATAATTCGGTTATCAAAATAATTCGGTTATGCCCATCACTAGTCGAGAGGTTTAGATGGTTGGGTCTCACCTGGACGATCCGGGTTCAAACCCCGTTGCTTTTATTTTTTTTTAAGATTGTTTCTAAACAGTTTTTTTCTTGATTTTGGGTCTGTCTTGGGTTAGCACTTGGTTAGTGTCCTTTTCTTGAGCCACCATAGCGAGCGGAGGGCCATGCGGATCGACCAATAGGAGAGGCCGATTTTTATATAGTGCTCTACTGTAGTAAAGGATCTTAAAAAGATTATAATTGTACTAGAATTTACAGAAAATTGTAATAGTTTTCTAGGAAAATTTACTAGATGTATCTGTAAATCGCTTTGACTTGTAAAAGGTAAATCGTAATAGATTTTCAGTTAACTGTAATAGAAATTTCAAGTTTTGTCCCTCTATCCTCTATGGTCGTAGTTGATCCCTAGATGTCGCCAGCTATTATTTGTTAGTTTGTCAGATAATTTTGTTTTTATTTGCCATTTTTTTAAATGTTTCATTATATTTTTTCTTTTTTCCTTTGTTTTCTTCGTTTCCTCGCATTAAATAAAAATGTAATAGATCACATGGCATTTGTAATAGGTTAATAGATTTTTTGGAAATGTAATATATTTATTACAATTGTAATAGAAGAACAACACTGCCTGTCAAATAAAGGCAAAATTTGGGCAGCTTTCATAGCCCCTGGAATGCGCTGTTGCCAAATTTATTCTAGTTTTGCTTGCATTCGCGCCATGTCTTCGCGATACAATCAGTTTGTAGCGAGAACCCTCGTGGTCGAGGGGTCTAATGGTTAGGTCTCAATCTGGCGGCCCGGGTTCAAATCCCGTTGCCTTTTTACTTTATTTTATCTTTTGACTTTGGGTATGTCTTGGGTTAGTTTTGGTTAGCCCTTGGTTAGTTTCCTTTTCTTGAGCTCCCGTAGCGAGCGGAGGACCATGCAAAAAGTGAAATATATATATATATTTTTAGGTTATGTTTCTAAACAGTTTTTTTCTTGATTTTGGGTATGTCTTGGGTTAGTTTTGGTTTGCACTTGGTTAGTTTCCTTTTCTTGAGTCCCCGTAGCGCGCGGAGGCCCATGCGAAAAGTGAAATATTTGAATAAGCTTGGCAACAGCGTATTCCACTTGTTCCAGGGGCTATGAGGGCTGCTATTATTCCTGTTTTATTTTGGTTTTGGTTGTTTATGTTTATTTAATTACATTTTACTGTGTTTATAAAGTCATGTAGTGCATACTATTCAAATCGCTATCGACAAAAGTATAAACAAATCTATGCCATAGAATGCCAAAGACATGTTGTGTAATAGGTTGTAACAGTGGCTATAATTCTAATAAAGAAAAAGTGAGCACATTCAAATTCCCTAACGACGAAAGCTTGAAATTGAAATGGTTAATATCAATTGGTCGAAAGGATTTCAAGCCTACAAAGTACTCTTTCGTAAGTTACATTATATTGACTACGTTAAAAGTACTCACTAGGATGAATTTTTATTTTCTGGAGACAATATTATGCTGAAAACGTTGAGATCAGCTTTCATAATCTAGTATCTAGCTAAAAATAAGTTTGGAAGGACTCCCTGAATTACAGAGTCCGGGACTCTTCCCCCCCTTCAAAATGGTACAAGAAATTTCCCTTAATAGACCGTAGACACATTAAAAACTATTATTAGAATGAGAACAGGACATTGTCTTACTAATAAGCATCTACATAAAATAGGGATAAAGTGCAAATGTGGCCAAGTTGAAAATTTGAATCACATCTTTTTTGAGTGTCCGATTAACATGATTCCCAACCGAGTTCCCAACTTTGATCTTTATGACCCCTCTTTGATGTGATAGGGAATTACTCTACCTTTGGAAATTCTGACAGTTTCGTCTAACTTAAATGCAAATATAATTACCTAAACAAATGAGTAAATTCCTTAAATACAATAAAATAACACTTTGATATATCTTGCTAATCTTTCAGACATCTTTTTTGGCTACTTGCAAAATTATATTTAGGTAGGTATGCTTATGCCTATATCTGTGACACTGACACATATCAAAAAGTAATATCTACTTTTTTAATCAGTGTAATATCGCTATACTGTAATAAATTGGAAAAGTAAATAAGTGACAAAATACGGGTAAATCTAATTTGTTGACCATCTAAAAATCATATTGACCAGTCCCTTTTGCAGAAGGTATGACGACCAAATTTCCTACATAGCTGTTACTCGATAAGACGCTTCTGCTACCACCCCTAACTACTCCCCAACCCCCTCCGGAATTCCACCTCCCTCTTGCACATTTTAATAAAAACATGTTGACCGCCACTTTTCCAAGAGCCTAGAGGCACCAAATTGCGTACGATGATGCTACTCGATAAGACGCTTCTGCTACCACCCCTACTACCCCTCAACCCCCCCTTCCTCCAGAATTACACTTCCCTCTTGCACATTTTAATAAAAACATGTTGACCGACCCTTTTCCAAGAGCCTAGAGACACCAAATTGCCTGCGATGATGTTACTCGATAAGGCGCTTCTGTTACCACCCCTAACTATCCCCCAACCCCCTTCAGAATTACACTTCCCTCTTGCACATTTTAATAAAAATGTGTTGATCCGGTTGACCGCCCCTTTTCCAAGAGCCTAGAGGCACCAAATTGCCCACGATGATGCTACTCGATAAGACGCTTCTGCTACCATCCCTAACTATACCCCAAACTCCTCCTTACTTTTATTTTGTATACAAGTTTTACGGGGTTGAGGGCTAGTTAGGGGTGGTAGCAGAAGCGTCTTATCAAGTAGGAAAAGGGGCGGTCAACACATTTTTATTAAAATGTGCAAGAGGGAAGTGTAATTCTGGAGGGGGTTGGGGGGTGGTTAGGGGTAGTAGCAGAAGCGTCTTATCGAGTAACATCATCGCGGGCAATTTGGTGTCCCTAGGCTCTTAGAAAAGGGGCGGTAAACACGTTTTTATTAAAATGTGCAAGAGGGAAGTGTAATTCTGGAGGGGCTTGGGGGGTAGGTAGGGGTGGTAGCAGAAGCGTCTTATCGAGTAGCATCATCGTGGGCAACTTGGTGGCTCTAGGCTCTTGGAAAAGGGGCGGTCAGCAGCTTTTTTCGATGGTCAACAAATTAGGTAGACCCACAAAATACTAATGTAGTGTACGTGAACACTAAAAAAATTTCACTTCACGCATGGTCCACAGTGTCATGTCATCAAGAAAAATATCTTTTGCTAGCTAAACTAACTCAATTCATACACAATAGTGTACACACATGGCCGTTCAGCCTTAGACGGATTTATAACAAAAGGTGCATGTGCATGTTTAGTTCACTATTAAAATTAATTTATTTATTTATTGACACACAATGCCCATTTACAAAGTGAACCCTTGAACTACACTAGAGTCTTTACAATCTTAAATCTAAACAGGAAAGGAAAGAAATAAAAAAAGAAAATGTAATATAATAATAGGAAGACAGAATGTTATTCAATAGAGTAACAAACATTGTTCAGCTGCAATAGCTGTTTATGGAACAGACTCTGAGTGCAGAAGAAATCAAGATGTTTGTGAGAGTTAGCAAGATTAGCAGAACGGGTAACAAATGAATGAGCCCATAAATTGGTTCGTTGAAAGGGTACATCAAATGTTTAGCGGCTACGGGTAATTCTGGATGGGATTAGGCCAACCTCAGCGAGCATATATAGGCAATCCACCAGTGAATTGAACACCTTGAAGATGAGATGAAGATCTCTGTGCGTTCTTCTGACAGACAATGGCAAAATGTTGAGCCTACGGCACAGGGCATCATAGTGAAACTCGTCATTGTTAAAAAATTTGTAATTCAAATTCAAATGTGTTTATTGTCTAACAGGAAATAAATATCCGAGTAAATATCCGAAAATAAGACAATTAGGGCAAAAAGTAATACTAAATACATTATTACAGCAGCAGCTGAAAAGTAATGAAGGCAGTCAAACTTATAGCACAAAGTAATAAAAATTTGACTCCAAACAATAAAATAATGTTTAAATGTTTAAGAATACATCTACCATATCAAAACCCAACACCTACCAAAACCCACATAAAAATAACTAAAAAAATCCATAAAGATGTCATAATAAACATCATATAAAAAACGATGATAGACTGGAGCAAAATCAACCATAATATTGAGATCCACAAAGATCATTTAATTCAAGGTTCATTCTAGATCTTCGATCCAGAAATAAATATGATATAATCTTAACATACAATAAAAGCAAAACACTACATATGCAGGAGGTCTATCTATACACTCAAAATCACAGGTTTAATGAGCTTTTTAAACATAGCCACAGAACCCTTAAAAAGATTAAGGGTTTGTGTATTGCTCAGAGAGATAAAATGTGAACAGGCAAATAAAAGGTGACCTGCTGTCTAGTATATCTAGGAGGTACAAAGAAGTTTAGCAGACTGACCAAATCAGGTGCGTCAACTAAATTGTTACATAATTTAAATAAGAACAATTGACCATTTAATATTGAACTTTGCTTAAGGGATAGAAAATTAAATCAGATAAGAAGTAGTTTTTGATCAACACCTCTAGGAGGATAAAAACCATCTTGTTTGAAGCACAAATACTTCAAAAATCTATGTTAGACGTATTCGAGCTTATTCACATGAACATTATAACAAGGAAACCATACCAGAGCTGCATAAAGAAGCTTGGATTTAATTAAACTATTGTAGAGGGTAATAATAGCATCTATGTTCATAAATTCTTTGGTTGATCTGATGAGAAAGCCCAGTGTTTTCAAACATGAATTCACTACCATGTCAATGTGAGCATTAAATGTAAGTTTTTATCAATAATCACCCCCAGGTCCTTGATGGAATCCACACGTTCCAGATCCATGCTTTCAAGAGAATAATTATAATTGATTTCCCTATTTACATTTGAGATGGTCATAATTATACATTTACTTATATTCAGGGGCAGATTGTTTTTATGACACCATTGCACCAGGGAGTCGAGGTCTTTCTGGAGTGCAATCTCGAGTGCAATGCAGTCAGTGACATTGCTAATGACTTTGAATATCCTCAAGTCGTCCGCAAAAAGCAGGCTTCCCGAAGATACGACCTCAGTGACATCGTCCACAAATATTGCAAAAAGCAAAGGTGCAAGATTACTACCTTGAGGTGCCCCACTGGTCGCAATGTACTCATGAGACCTAAAACCATTGAATTCAACAAACTCAACTCTATTACACAAGTATGACATAAAAAAGTTAACAAGGCTTTGATGAAACCCCAGAGAGAGCATTTTTGAGGCAATAAGGCCATGGTCCAATTTGTCAAAAGCCTTCGTAAAGTCGCTATACACTACATCCAACTGCTTTATCTCATTGATGGATTGGTATGCTATTTCCAAAAAGCAAGTAAGATTAGTTAACGTAGATCTCTTAGAAAAAAGCCATGTTGTTTGATTGAGATTAAATTTTTCAATTGATGAAATAAGTTATTATAGACGCAGCTCTCAAAGGCCTTTGAAAAGTTGGACAGTAGAGAGATAGGCCGGTAGTTTTCAACCTTATTAATGCTGCCACCCTTAAAAATAGGATTGATTTTTGCTACTTTCCACTGATCCGTCAAGGTGCTGGATGAAATTGACAAGTTAAAAATATGGTAAAGAGGTGGAACAAGACATTGAGAACAGTCACATAAGATAAATGAAGGAATTCTGTCAGCGCCAGCAGTAAGTGTATTTTTGAGATTTTTAAGAGAATTATGTACTTCCAAATTCAAATTCAGACTCAAAATAATCTCATTGACAAAGCTACTAAACACTAAACAAAACTACAAGATTAAAATAACAATTATTATGGCCTTCCTTCTCCGTAAAGGGCTTGACCGTTATGCATTGAGTGCCGTGCTCTTGATTTACTACAGGGGTCGACGAGTTTGCATACACATTGTTAAAAAAATCAGG
Organism: Pissodes strobi; assembly: GCA_016904865.1. Classification (NCBI taxonomy): domain Eukaryota; kingdom Metazoa; phylum Arthropoda; class Insecta; order Coleoptera; family Curculionidae; genus Pissodes; species Pissodes strobi. The sequence continues at coordinate 10,962 of JAEQML010075858.1, forward strand.
ATTCGGTGCATGAATTTTTAAAAAAATCAACAAAACAATTAACTATGCTTTGAGGGGATTCGGTGCATGAATCTCCAATGGTCATGGTTCCAGGAATACGAGTTTTATTGCGCTTTTGTTGGATGAACTGCCAGAATTGCTTGGGGCCTGTTTTAACAAGGGATTCAGTTTTCTGTATAGGTATAGTTCTTGTAAGCAATATTGATTTGATTTTTGATATTCCTTCTTAGACTGGAGAAATCATTATAATCAGAAGTTAGCATTGACCTTTTATATCTTCTGTGAAGGCGGTCTTTTTCCTTTAATTTTTTTATTATTCCAATAGTGTACCAACAGGGAAATTTAAAATTAGTGCTTTTATTTTTAAAGAGAGGGACTGATTGATTAAAGATGTCATGCAATTGGGAGTAAAAAACTGACAAAGCTAAGTTTACGTCAGTTGTATTTAAAACAGAGGTCCAATCAGCAGAATAAATAAGTTAGTGGAGTAGGGGAAAATTAGCTTTCCTAAAGTTATAGCTTTTGTTGGACAGATCTTGGGGAAAATTGCTTAAGCTTGACACTATTATCAATTGAAAGTGTGACATTAATACTGGGATGTGATTTATCTTCAGGGACTATAAGTGGCATGAGTTCTCTAGATACCACGCAGTTCAAGCTGGCAATCACAACATCGAGGGTATTGCTGTTATAGCGATTAGAGAAAGCATTGAATTGTGTTAGGCCACTTAAAGCCATATAGTCATTTAGTTCTGTAAGCTCAGAGTTAGACGTGATATTGAAGTCACCAATAAATATGATATCATTATTTTGAATGGGCTCAAATGTAGAAAGAGACTCTGGTAATGGTTTAAAGGTGAGTTGCATTGAACATAGGTAACAAAATTAAAAATAATTTTTCCGAAAACACTAAGTATACAACCCAAAATATCTACACATGGTATTAAATCATGGAGACACTGTAGGTCGAGTTTTGTAGCTGATACCTAACACCCAGAAGAACACCACCGTCCTTTGTCACATTCATCCGGTCGAGATCGCGATCCTTTCTGAACACTGTGTAGTTGTCATCCAAAAGCTCATTGCTTGCAACGTGTAGTGTATCCGGCTTGCGTTTTTGTCCTTGCATGACGGACACCAAAAAATCAAAGCTCTGTTCAATAGAAGTAGAGCTCTGATCTCTATTGTCGTCTTAATACCACTGCATCCGCTGCAGACTTCGCAGCCACATAAGTCACAGGTACATTCAAAGGTAACACCCTTCTCATCCTTAGCAAAACAGGTTGTTGAGCAAATATAGCATGTGAGCAGATCATGTTGGGACATATTGCTGAGTTTAAAGAGTTTTTGGCACTCTAAGATCAGGTTTTATACACTTTAATAAGATCGGCTATGTTTATGGGATAAAAACAAAACAAAGCGACATAACCCCAAAAATTAAATCCAGTTAAATCACTGCAATCCTATGCCTATGACTTTTTGAGGATATTTTTACTAGAATATGTGTAGGACGCCCAAAACTATCCAATACAAACAATAGAACCGATAAATGATAGGATATTTGACAAAAAAAATAACAAAAATTTGCACTATGAAAACATAAACAAACTAGCAACTCTGCTGTCGCGTTAATATGCTGTAATTTATGTAATGAAGGAATTTTCTTTGTACACGCTCAATCCTGTTGATATGGTTAGCTGTAATCTTCTGCTGAGTCATAATTTTAGGATCATTAATAATTTATGCTAAAATGACATAAAAATTTTGTATATTTGGCAACAAAAATAAGAGGATAAACTAAACATTAAAATGTAAACGTTCTAAACTATCAAAACCAATAAAATCTCTAGTGTAAGAGTGGTAATGTAAATGGTAATTATTATGCTTACCTATAACTCATCGGAATTTAAAACAAAAGTTAAAAAGGGAACTAAAGGACAGTAAGCATTATGATAGGTATATCAAAAATGTAACTAAATTAATAACATATCTACTAAAAATATTTTCACAATTTTGCATTTCACAAATGAGCATCGAATTGCCATGACGATTACTTTTGAAAAGATACTTTCACTGGTCACTGAGGTTGCTATACACAAATGCTTTTTCTCATTAGTTTATATAGCATAGGGTTCACTTTTTTCTGCTCTTCCCGCCAAATAAACGGATATATTGGTAAAAGCAGCTCATCCAAATACCTCCGCCCCGCTCCTCCCAGCTGAGGCGGCCTAGCCGATCGTGCATTTGCTTTGAGCGTGTTAAACAGTTTGAAGCGTCAGCGATGACAACGACACTCGTCACGAATCTTCGTTGGTCTCGAGTCTCGACTCGCTTGAACTTCGAGAAATAATTGCGAATTGAATGAGCTACTTGATGAAACAGTGCCGCTCATTCGCGGCACATGTAGACGAGTCGTTCGTTTTAAACGACTCATTCACGAACGACCTAAGCTTAGCTCGAACGCATGCGCATACACATATTATACACCAATAAGGATAAAAACGCATGGTCTAGATACTCCGCTATTAAAAGTAATACCTACTTTATATGATTATATTAACAAAAATGTTCATAATCCAGATTTTTTTTCACAAATAAAATTATTTGATTTTGTGTAAAAGTATTTGTGGCGTTAAAGTGCTCAACAGCCTATATAAACTTGATTTATGTCAAGAAATTC
>MU196135.1:869-13640 GCA_016904865.1 Pissodes strobi
TTCTTTGGCAATTGCACTAACTTAGAATGTTTTATTCAGATTTCAGTTTTATACAGGGTGCAAAAATAAAAGTAATTTTTTTACGTTAAATACGTAGGGAGCGTTAGCAACAACAACGGATTCATAATGAAATCATACTGTAGCCCCATGTTTTCTGAACATTTTGTTTTTAACTTCTCTGATATCTGTAATATCAAAGAAAATACACAGTTTTATACCAGAACATGTTTTTTTTTAATTAAAATAACGTTTTGACAACGTTAAAATAAGAATAATACTAGCAATAATTAACAATACATTTCAAAAAAAAGTACATTAGTAGCGCGTGTTCCACCTCTACTTCTAATGACTGCTTCACATCGCCTTGGCATACTCGATATTAAATTGGATATTTTATTTTGGTCAAGTCCATTTTAAATATCGGTAACCATTATTTGGACATCTTCCAGGTTGGCAGAAGGGGGTTGATGTTATCTCATTGCCCTACCAATAATATCCCATAAGCGTTGGTGGCCAATTTAAAGTTGACCCCACGCGCTACATAAGGTCTTGCGTTATCGTGCGTTAGTAAAAGATTATTTCCAATGTACGGAGCAAAGCGGAGCGAGTGAAGGGTTATGCGTGAAGTGAAATATATTCATTTTTCACACCTAAGCGCTTCGCACAAGCCTTCTTCACGCAAGTGCGTAATGGCTTAAACCAGACGAAACTAACCAAAGCTAACCTAAACTAACCAAAGCTAACCCAAACTAACTAAATCTAACCCAAACTAACTAAAGCTGACCCAAACTAACCAAAACAAACTGAAGCTAACCGAAATTGTTTTGCAAAGGCTTGCGTGAAGAAAAGCTTGCGCTTCGCGAAATCCTGTCTTCACGCAAGTGCGTAGTGGTTTAAACGAGACGAAACTAACCAAAGCTAACCCAAACTAACTAAAGCTAACCCAAACTAACCAAAGCAAACACAAACTGCAAATTTTAATACCTCCTAATATTATCTCCCCTATTCATTTTAGAGCAAACTTGTATTAGACTGTTTTGAAGGTCCTTATATGGTAGACTCCCATGTAAAATATGAATAATTTTCATTTAGCGAATTAAGAGGTATTTTGAAAAATGTTTCCTAAAATTTGTTGTACAAAAATGCGATCCTGATAATTTTCTCAATTAAACCACCAGCAGATGTCAAATTATAATAACTGACAAACGATTTCATATTTTATAGTAACTATTGGTCTTTATTTATTAAAAATGTTCTACACAATAGCAGAAAAAGAAACTTTAATCATCCTAAACAATAAAAACAAAGAAATAGCAACAATAATTAAATACAATTTGCTTATTCTACTGAATCAGGTGTTCAAATAATCCCCCATTTACTGCTAAACAGTACTGTAGACGGTCATAAAATTCCATTCTTGAGTTGCTAAGCTGTTGAGGGGAAATTTGTGCACAAACCGCAGAAATTATATTTTTTAATTGTTCCAAGTCTTTTTAACGGGTAAATGCGACTTTTCAGGTGTCTCCACAAGAAGAAGTCGTTCATAGAAAGATCGGGCGATCTGGCTGGCCAACCAATGGTGTGATTTGGTCCGATTACGTGCCCATTGAAGGCGTTCTGCAGGTATTCACGAACTGCTAGTGTATTGTGTGCAGGACAACCATCCATCTGACATCAGGTCTCTTCATTTTCCGGAGCAACTTCTGCCAGTGCTGGCCCCATGTAATTTTGTAGTAATTCGAGAAAAGATTCCCCAGTCAAGTTTCCTTCCAAAAAAAATGGTCCAATAATATGATGTCCCAGAATACCCGCCCACAAATTAACAACCAAATCTTTTGGGGGGTTCTGGTGCACATAAGGTAACTTCTTAATAATGGGTTTTTTGGAAAAATTTTGGTGCCAATCGATTCGTTTTTTTATTTTCTTTCCGAAAAAGTGAGGATCATCGAGATATTATCACGTTTTTTTGGTAAAAAATTGATATTAAATGTTCGTAATGTCGGTGCAATAAGCCATACTTTTATGTCAGAAGTGACGTTTTAAAGACAATTTACGCATCAAGTAGTATTTTTCAAATGTCAAATTTGACAAAAAACTCAATATTTTTTGATAAATACAACTATCATTCATTTTGTGAATATTTTTATATGCAAATTATCAAAAACTTTAAATTATTGCAACTTACATGGGGTTTGGTTGAAAAGATAATAATTTATAGGTGGTCCGCCTTGCAAACTTTCTTTTATTTTCAAGGGGCTGTCTAGTCTAGGTGGCGTTGTCTATAGTAGTGTAAGCGATTCTGGTTGACATAAAGCCAAGAAAATTTGAAGAACCACCACATTTGTGTCTCCAAAGTTCAAGTTTTAAGTTGTGTAAAATCACTAAAACACCTTACTACTTGCGCAGGTGAAAATCAAGATCAAACCTGAAGCAAGCAAATTTAAAAATTTTAAAACGGTAAATAATTGATATTTGACATACTGACACGGAGGTCGCGGTCAAGGTTGCCAAACGTTGCATATTTCTTAGAGGTGTGTCGGTCCGGATGGACCCGGTCCAAATGAACGAATCCAGTAACGGAACGAGTCGGACCGAATCCATCATATCATTCGACCCGGTCCACTACTTGCTTTAACGGAGCAGAAATCGCGGTGCGAGGACTGCAAGCAATACCGTGGTGAATCGGTTCGGGTGAAGCAACGATTTATAGGAGTCGAGTTCCTTGAATTAATACAATTCGGTCCGAGCTCGTAGCGGCACAGCTGCCGCTACGAATTTTGTTTGAGAAACCAGATAAACCTTTTGCGTAATAATCGCGTATGCATTTGTTATTATAAGAAAATTTTTAACGGTTGCTTTTGTTTTAAAAATTTAAATAATATTTTGTTTACATTAAAAAAATTTAGTATAATAGATATTTAAAAAAAAAACTAAAGAAAATAGCAGACATTTTTTAAACCAAAATATATTTATATTCCTTTATATATAAAATATAAACTACAAGAGCTCAGTTCCATTTGATATGGAAATTGTTGATTTTGTATAATTTTATGCTGCTTATTTAAAACCAAATTCGTATGGTGTTCAATATCAATATTATTTTCAATTTAAATAAAACATTTAAACCTCACAAAATCTTAGAAAGAATAATGCAGGTTATGCAAAAAACTCCCGTCGGCAAAACACAAACGTTTGTTTCACGGCGCGGCGGTTACCGGACCCGCCAGACCGGGAAGCGATCGATAGGTATGTGACATGCCAAGAAGGAGCAGTGAAGCCTGAATCGGTCCACTGGACCGAATCCATTGGACCGGGTCCACTGACGGACTGATTCAGGTGAACCGAATCCATCAACGGACCCGGACCGCCCATCACTAATATTTCTCTTATCCAAAATAAGGCAATGTGATCGCCCTTTAGCCAATCCAAAGTAAGCCAAATAAGCGCGCTACATTTCATGCGTTGGCCAGGTTGGCCTCCGCACACTCCGGGAGTAAAGCGAACTCAAATTAATGTAATGAAATCTGTTTTATGAAATAATTTATTTTTTTACTTAGTTTTGGTTGGTTGTTGTGTTTGCTATTCGAGCGAGAGAAGTGAGTAATAATTCAAACTACTTACGACTTATTATGAACTACACTCCGAGCTACCTACGACCATTGTTTATATAAATATAAACAATGTTACGACCTACTCCGAGCTACCTACGATCTACTCCAAGCTAATTTAAGCTACTTACGATCTGCTCCTAGTTACTTCGAGCAACTCCGCGCTACCTACGACCTTCTCCAACCTAGTCTCGGTTGTCTGTATCATACTCCAAACTGGTCTAAATTACTTATGACCTACTCCAAGCTAGTATGAGTCACTCCACGCTATTTACGACCTACTCCAAGCTACTCCGCGATACCTACGACATACTCCAAGCCAGTCTGCGCTACCTACGAGCTACTCCAAACTAGCCAGAGCCACTCCGCGCTACCTACGCCCTAGTTTGAGCAATCTACACACTACTCTGAACTACTTATGACCTGATCCAAGCTACTCCGAGCCACTCCGCGTTACTTACGACCTACTCCAAGCTACTTACGACCTACTCCAAGCTACTACGAGCCACTCCGCATAACCTACGACCTACTCCAAGCTACTCTGCTTTACCTACGACATGGTCCGACCTACTCCGAGTTAGTTTGGGTTACCTTTGGGTTAGTTCTGTCTCGTTTTATGCACTACGGACTTGCATGAAGAATGGCTTGCGCTTCGCGCAAACCATTTTTCATTCAAACCTCTGAGAAACAATTTCAGTTAGCTTGGGTTAGTTTGGGTTAGTTCCGTCTCGTTTTATGCACTACGCACTTGCATGAAGAATGGCTTGCGCGAAGCGCAAGCCATTTTTCATTCAAACCTCGGAGAAACAATTTTCGTTAGCTTGGGTTAGTTTCGTCTCGTTTTATGCACTGCGCACTTGCATGAAGCGTCTCGGTTTAGGCACTACGCACGTGCCATTCTTCATGCAAACGTACGGGAAACAATTTCGGTTAGCTTGGGTTAGTTTGGGTTAGCTTGGGTTAGTTCCGTCTCGTTTTATGCACTACGCACTTGCATGAAAAATGGCTTACGCGAAGCCATTCTTCATTCGAACCTCTGAGAAACAATTTCGGTTAGCTTGGGTTAGTTTAGGTTAGTTTGGTCTCGTTTTATGCACTACGCACTTGCTTCGCGCAAGCCATTCTTCATGCAAACCTGAGAAACAATTTCGGTTAGCTTGGGTTAGTTTGGGTTAGTTTCGTCTCGTTTTACGCACTACGCACATGCATGACGAATGGCTTGCGCGAAGCAACTACCAATAACAAATATCTCTTAAATATCTGTATATTTGTATTATAGTTTTCTCATTCCGCATGATCAGTGCCAAAAAAGACACAGTTGCTGCCGAATTGATACTTTCGATTTTTCAAAAAACGATCCTATTAACACTGAGTACTGCTTACGGCATTCGTTGCAATAAAAAAAATTCCACACCTTAAATTCTCCCTTAGTAATACTTTACTTACTAAAAAATCGTATAGTTATCATTGCTATAATTTAATACGATTGAACCTTGATTTTCCATTTTTATTGCGTTTCGATCACGATCTTTAAAAAGCTTTCGAAATGCTGTCAACAAATCGACATTAACGGTTTTAAATTTGGCTTTTGTTAATTTTGACATTTTGCCTCGCATTTTGCAAAGCCTACTTGATGCTTAAATTGCTTTAAAACGTCGCGTCTGTAATGGAAATATGGCTTATTGCACCGACATTACGAACATTTAATATCAATTTTTTACCAAAAAAACGTGATAATATCTCGATGATCCTCACTTTTTTGGAAAGAGAATAAAAAAACGAATCGATTGGTACCAAAATTTTTCCAAAAAACCCATTATTAAGAAGTTACCTTATCTGCACCAGACCCCTTTTGGGGATATTGTGTCCTTGTTTCAACAAAGCGGTGTTGATTTGTTTTGCTCCAATACCTGAGGTTTTGAGAATTAGGTTAATTGTTCAGCGTAAACGTACACTCATCCGTGAAACAGATATTGCGCAAAAAACTTCAGTCATTATTGGCTTTTTGCATTACATTAAAACAAAATTCAGCTCTTCGAAACTCATCTCCGTCTCGCAATTCCTGATGTTTTTGATACTTGTAGGGGTGATATTTATTTTTGGCTAAGGCCACTATTCTCCTCGATATGAAGAAGGATTTCCAAATCCGCGTTATTTTCCTGCTCTTCGGCTCCGGCAATCGGTCTAGAGTAGTTGCAATTATGAATTACAGTGCCTTCTTTCTCGAAACGGTGAACAACACTACGCACTGCTGGGTACAGATCTATCAGGATAATTCAGGGCAAACATATCGGCTATTGTCAGAAAACTGTTACCGGAATACTACCATTTAATCATGGTTACTTTTTCTAGAGCATTTTTAACAAATAAAGACAAATAGTTACTATAAAATATGAAATCGTTTGGCAGTTATTATAATTTGACATCTGCTGGTGGTTTAATTGAGAAAATTATCAGGATCGCATTTTTGTACCACAAATTTTAGGAAACATTTTTCAAAATGCCTCTTAATTCGCCAACTGAAAATTATTCAGGTAATTTTTCAGTTTAACAACCATTGGAATTTGGTAATAACACTTTTTGCTTCTTTATTTAGACACTTTACAGGTTTTTGACTATTAAAATATTGCGCAATTGTTTGGTTTTCCCACAAAAAAGCCCCAAAGTTCGACTTTTGACTTTTGAGGAGCTGAAATGTACAAATCATGACATTTTCGTCATACGCTCCCAAAAATAGCTATTTTACGGACTCATTTGAGTCCGTAAAATGCTTCTTTTTAGGCCTAGTCCCTAAAAGTCGTCATGGCAACTTTTACGGACTATTCCAAAATTCCGGAATATGTCTAAATGTCAAATTTCGAATGACATGACAAAATTGTCAAATAGTTGCTACGATATCAAATTCTAAGCTAACTTTGTCGTACATTATGATTTAAAAAATTATGCTAAATTTGCAAATTTAGGCGTTCTGAAGAATTGCAAAAAGCTTATAAATAAAAATTAAATTTTGGGAGAGTATGACAAAAAATAGTGTTTGTCACACGTACCTAAATGAAGTTTTTCAGGACTGAAAAACTCCATTTTAAGTACTTGTAACAAAAATAACTAAGCAGGAGGATTGTTGCAATGTTATCAAAGGTTGCACCTTTTCTTACGAGGTAATGAAACGCTAACTCAAATTCACGTATGCGCAACCAAAAAGAACTAACGTAAACTAACCGAAGGTAACCCAAATTAATGTAAAAATAAATCACTTCTTTGATTAATTGTAATTTTAGATAATTATTGGATATCAATCGCGGTTTTTATATTTCTATGCAATAAAAAAGTAAATTTGAGAAGAAATAGATCGGTGGAAACAAGATTTTCTGCATATTTTTATGATTTTGGTTAATTGGTTGGATCAACTTTCGCTTAACTGAAATCAGTTATGTAAGAAATATTTGTTTATTTAGTATAGAGCAACCTCCCCAAATACAAGATCATAAAAAAATTCTGCGGAAATGCATCATTTTCATTTTTTCAACTCTAGAATAACTGAAATCAGTTATATGAAAACATGTTTGCGCGAAGCGCAAGCCTTTCTTCACGTAAGCCTAGGCGAAACAATTTCGGTTACCTTGGGTTTGCTTTAGATAGTTTGGGTTAGCTTTAGTTAGTTTGGGTTAGCTTTGGTTAGTTTGGGTTAGCTTTGGCGAGCCTAGGCGAAACAAATTCGGTTAGTTTAGGTTAGCTTTGGTTAGTTTCGTCTCGTTTAAGCCACTACGCACTTGAGTGAAGTAAGCCTTACTTTACGCAAACCTAGGCGAAACAATTTCGGTTAGCTTGGGTTAGCTTTGGTTAGTTTGGGTTTGCTTTGGTTAGTTTGGGTTTGCTTTGGTTAGTTTGGGTTAGCTTTAGTTAGTTTGGGTTAGCTTTGGTTAGTTTCGTCTCGTTTAAACCACTACGCACTTGCGTGAAGACAGGATTTCGCGAAGCGCAAGCTTTTCTTCACGCAAGCCTTGGCAAAACAATTTCGGTTAGCTTGAGTTTGTTTTGGTTAGCTTGGGTTAGCTTTAGTTAGTTTGGGTTATATTTTGTTAGTTTGGGTTAGCTTTGGTTAGTTTAGGTTAGCTTTGGTTAGTTTCGTCTGGTTTAAGCCATTACGCACTTGCGTGAAGAGAGACTTGCGCGAAGCAAGCCTAGGCGAAACAATTTCGGTTAGTTTAGGTGTGAAAAATGAATATATTTCACTTCACGCATAACCCTTCACTCGCTCCGCTCGACTCGGGGGCGTAACGAACAAGAAATAACCCAAGCTAACCCAAATTTTCCAATCGGCCGGCTCCAAGTAAAGGCACTAGAGAAAATATTCAAACCCTGCGAATTGCTGAAAAATATACCTGGTTATTTGTGTCTGGCTTTGATCCGGCAACTACTTCCGATGAAATTCTTCAATATATTGGGGATAATGGATATAAATTAAAATGATGCATCTGCGAAAAAATGAAGACTAAGAAATCTAACCAAAGAAGCTCATTTAAACTCGGTGTTCCAAATTCCATTTCAGCTGGTGATGTTGGCGACGGATCATTTTGGCCCATGGGAGCTACCGTCAACCATTTTATGAATCTCCAGAGCCACCCGAAACATCCACGGAGCTCACAGCAGGGACTAAGGGTGGGGACCCATCAAACATCAAAAAATTAAATATCAAAAAATTAAACTTAAACTTCATGCAATTCAACATTGCTTCATTGAGAAATAAAATTAATGAACTTGAAGTGATTCTCAAGGAAAATGACATACATTTTCTATGCCTTAGTGAACATAGCATGATGGGAGATGAAATTCACCTAGCAAACATCACGAACTTCAGATTGGCCAGTGAATTCCGTCGTGAAGGTTACAAGCGGGGTGGAACAGCCATTTTTGTTGAGACCAGTGCTCATGCTGAAGAAAAACCAGGCATAAAGGAACTTTCAGTAGAAAAAGAAATAGAATTGTGTTGTGTATATCTGAAATTGTATGAAATGAATGTTTTATCTGTATATAGGTCACCTTCTGGTAATTTTAATCTATTTTTAAATATTTTAGAGGAATCTATAAATTTGATAGGTTTTAATAATAGAATTCTTTTAGCTGGCGATTTTAACATTCATTTTGGCTCTGACAGCTCTGAGGACTGTAAGTACCGAGATTTCATGCTAGCATATGGCTTTAAACAAATGTTTTTTAATGAGACTAGAGGTAATAATTGTTTGGACAATATATTTTTAAATTTCAGTGATGAACTGGAACAGTGTGTGGCAAGGAGCATTGATTGTAATTTATCAGATCATATGGCTCAGATCCTGGAGCTTCATGTACCTGACTGGGCTGTTCAGAAACCGGTTTCTGTGAGTAAGGTCTGTAGGCCAATAACCGAGACAGGTAAAATGCAATTTTTCACTCTTGTTGACAATATTTCTTGGAATTTTGTTGACAACAAATCAATACACTTGAATGAAAAGTTATCACAATTTATTTCTGAACTGTCTGAGGCATTCACTATTGCTTTTCCTGAAAAAACATATAAGGCAAAAAATCACGTGAATCCATGTCCTTGGTTTGACAATCACTTGAGAGAGTTCAGAGAATGGGTGTTCTTTTTTAACGATCTCTATAGGTCTAACCCTACTGAGTTTTTGCTTCAGCAACGAAATTTCTACAGACGAGAATATAAAAAAGCTATTGCTAATGCAAAAAAAAAGACATAACGACATCCGTATAAGAAATGCCCAGAATCCATCTAGAGTAATGTGGAATATTATTAAGGAAAATAACGGTAAGAAGGAGAAATCCCCAAGTATCAATGTACAACCAAGTGATTTTAATGAATATTTTGTAAATATTGCTCAGAAACTATTAGGGGGTCTTAATGCAGAAAATAATATCAACACTTCAACGTCAACTAAGAGGGGACCTGGCTTTACATTTAGACCGGTTACTTATATTGAGGTCAGAGACATAATGAATAACTTAAAAAAAATCAAGTAGGGATATATACCATCTTAATGTGCCACTTCTGAAGTTAGTACGTGAAATTATAATATATCCGTTGACTAAACTTATTAATGGAGCATTTTCAACAGGAAATTTTCCTGATGTCTTGAAGCGGGCTTTAGTTGTTCCAATTTATAAAAGTAAGGGAGATAGGAACGATGTAGGAAACTATAGGCCTATATCTCTGCTGCCGGTAATTTCAAAGGTGTTTGAGAAGTGCATTGCTGCTCAGATACTCCATTACTTTGAAAGTAATAATCTTTTCACAGATGCCCAACATGGCTTTAGACGCCATCATAGTACCATCTCGAGCATAGTAGAGTTTGTTACATTGATACTGGACGCTTTTGAAAATCTTGAGTTCACTAGCACCGTATTCTGCGATCTAAGCAAAGCTTTTGATTGTGTCTCCCACGATCTACTCCTAAACAAACTAGAAACATACAGTTTTGATGAGAATAGTTTACAAATCTTGAAGTCATACCTTACCAATAGATCACAGAGTGTGAGGGTGGGGGACGTGGTGTCGGGGGACATGGGATTGAAGGTCGGTGTTCCACAAGGGTCGGTCCTGGGACCACTTTTGTTTTTAATCTATATCAACAACTTACCCGACAGTAACAATACTGCCGCCTTCAACCTTTTTGCCGACGACACGACCCTCAGCCTCCGATTTGACAACTGTGACGAGATTGCTGAGACAACGCGGGAGGCACAGTCAGCTGTTGCGAATTGGTTTCGGGTCAATAGTCTAGTCTTGAATGAGACTAAGACTAAACATATGGTATTTTCACTACGAAACTGTGATATAGACCTGGAAACGCAGGATGAGGTGAGGTTTCTTGGGGTGGATTTGGACCCAAAATTGAAATGGGAATGTCACATAGATAACCTGGCAGCTAGGATCAGTGGGGGAGTTTTTGTGCTGAGAAGTCTGTCCACTGTTGTCTCATCCGATGTGCTCAGAACGGCCTACTTTGCTCTTTGCCACTCACTGCTTTCCTATGGTATAATAGTTTGGGGACGAGCTGCAACAGCCCATAGAATTTTCTCCCTACAGCGTAGGGCTGTGAGAATAGTAGCTCAGCTATCATATAGGGATGATTGTCGGCATGCCTTTACCAGCATGCGTATCCTGACTTATCCATGTGTTTTTATTTGTGAAAATCTTTTATTTGCAAAGACAAATAACAAATATAAAATAAATAGCGATTTTCATGAATATGATACTCGGCACAAGGATGATCTGACTGTTCCATTTTTTAGACTTAAAAAATTTCAAAATGGGCCAACCTATTGGGCAGTTAAATACTTCAATCTTCTTCCCAGAGCTGTTAGAGACCTCCCAGTACAACAGTTTAGAAAAACTATAAAAGCATTTTTAATTTCTAGAGCTTTTTATTCTCTTGCTGAATATGAGAATGCTGACCTGGTATTTGACAATTAGGGACTTGATTTGTTTTGACTGTAAAGTCATTATGTTTTTATGTAGGTGTTGATTTTAATGTGTTATTTTACTTTAGTACAGTCTTATTTTATTATTGTTAGATTTTAATGTATATCAATTTTAATATTTTAACAATGTGTTTATTTTAATTTGTTTATTCTAATAATTATCTATACATATATATATTTTTTATTGATTGACGTATGTACATTGTATTGCAATATTGGCATGAATAAATAATCTGAATCTGAAATTAATGTAAAAAATACATAAGTTTCACTTCAGGTATGGTCCTCCGCTCGCTTCGTTCGCTCCGGGGTGCAACCAACTAGGACTAACCCAAACTAACCGAAGCTAACTCAAATTAATGTAAAGATAAATCACTTCTTTGGTTAAATGTTGTTAGTATGGATAATTATTGGATATAGCACCATCATAGAAATTCGCGATTTTTTATATTTCTATGCATTAAAAGAGTAAGTTTTAAAGCAGATCGGTGGAATCAAAATGTTCTGCATAATTTTATAATTTTAGCTAATTGGATTATAACTAATCCAATTACTAAAAGCGCGCTTTTCTTTTAGTATAGTTAGATTGGGTTAGTTTTGATTAGCTTGGGTTAGTTTTAGTTAGTTTCGGTTTGCTTCCGTTAGTTTGGGCTAGATTCGGATAGCTTTTTTTAGCTTGGGTTGGTTTTGGTTCGCTTTGGTGAGTTTTGGTTACCTTGGGTTAGTTTTGGTTAGCTTGAGTTAGTTTCGGTTGGCTTCTGTTAGTTTGGGTTAGATTGGGTTAGTTTTGGTTAGCTTTGGTGAGTTTTGGTTAGCTTCAGTTAATTTGGGTTAATTTGGTCTAGGAAGCAAGGAACGTACGCGAAGCGCTCGTCTTAAGTTCTCACACATACTTTAGGCGTTACGCGAGATAGATTATGTGATTGATAAATTAGGTTACTTAAATTGAACTATGTTTATAAACAAATTAATTAGAATGAAGCTTTATTTGAAACGGAACCATTAAAAACATTATATGTAAAACATGAATCGTGAATTATCAATGCGTTAGCTTTAGTGTCTCTAGGGAATGTTTTCCTTGAGGATTTCACAGTTTGGACTTGGTGCAAACAATCTATGACGAATATTGGGTTTTGCATATATTCCTCGACATTTAGTAAAGGTTCATTACTAGCTTTACCATAATAACTTGTTTGGAAGTTCTCATAACTGTAATAGGCAGGGGCATACAACTTCTTTGAGAAATCCAAGTTTCATCTCTCGTAGGGAAAAACAGTTGCATTTAAATATAGTCTAATGTCACTTATATTGGCTGAAGTAAATTGTGTAGTATCTGCATCTCTTCTATCGCAATTTTTTAAAAATTGGAATCTAATTATTATGTATCTGGGACGCTCCAAACTTGTCGCTGTTCTTATGGCCCATACATCTGATTGAGTTTGTCGCAGGAATGGTAATTCAAATAGGTCCCACATTCGAAATGGCATTTGAACAATAGTGTTGCTTCCTGTTTTATTAATGCGGGAGAATATTTTCAACTTTTGACGGTCTTCTGGTACTTAGTGACGAATTTTCCATTCGATTTTATCTATTGTGATGTTTGCATCTACTTCGCCGATATAACAATTGTTAAATGGTCGAGCAATAATAAGTATCAGCTCTTGCTTAACATTCAATATTGCTT
>JAEQML010075862.1:0-13639 GCA_016904865.1 Pissodes strobi
GACCTTAATAGAGCAACTAGTACAGGAAATAGGAATTGGTAAAAAGATTATTTTCATTGGTGATTTTAATATTTTGTTTTGTACTAATCAGAATGAAGCAGTTACTTTTTGTGATATGATCTTTTCTTTTGGGTTTGAGCAAATGATTTTTAATTCAACCCGTTTCGGTAATTGCATCGACAATATATATATGAATTTTCGGATTAACTGTGCGATTGCTTCTGTGGTGGATACCGGGCTCTCCGATCACTCTGCGCAGAAGGTCATTATATCAGGAACAGAGAACAGAACAGTGATCAAAAAAATTAGACCTATTACTGAGGTTGGTAAGAGCAATTTCTACAACTGTTTGAGTAATTCTTCATGGGCTTTTGTTTCGGACCCAAATTTAACAGCAAATGCAGTTGCTGAGGTGTTCAACAGCCAAATAGAGCAAGCATTTCTGTCTTCTTTTCCAGAGAAAATAATCATCACTAACGAAAATAATAAATATGAAAACTGGTTTAACCTGGAGCTCTCTGCAATGAGAGATCACCTTGATTTCCTCTCGGATGTTTGCAATATTCATCCAACACCAGGTAATATTGATCTAAAAAAAGAGTATAGATACATGTACAGGACAGCGATTGAGGTGGCGAAGCGTGAGTATTATGATGGCCTAATTGACAATTCAGCCAATAAAGCTAAGTGTATGTGGGATATCATAAATAAAAATCGGAAAACTAAAAAAGATTCAAATTTACAAGACCCTGGTATTAGCCCTGATGAGTTTAACAATTTCTTTGTAAATATAGCTCCTCAATTATTGCAAAATGTTCAAATCCTAACTGAATTTTTTTAAAATACAGTATATAATAATCTGCCTGAAGGTTACTTTCAAATTGAGGACTTTTCTTATATTGAGGTCAGAGACATTATAAGTAAACTAAAAAACAAGAATAGTAGGGATTGTTTTGGATTGTCAATGAGGCTCATCAAGAGTGTTCGCGACATTATTTTTGTTCCCTTAACAAAGGTAATAAATGGATGTATCCGAGAGGGAATCTTTCCGGACATTTGGAAGACCGCTCTTGTGGTTCCCATTTTTAAAAAGGGAGATCACAGTGAGGTGTCCAACTACCGCCCCATTTCTTTGCTGCCAGTACTGTCAAAGATATTTGAAAAGTGCATATCTGAGAGGATCTTGGGGTATCTTGATTCTGCAAATATCCTGAGTGAAAGCCAATTTGGTTTTCGGCGGGGTCGAAGTACTTCGTTGGCAATCATTGATTTGGTCTCGTTTATTTCTGATGCAATAAATAATAAGGATTATGCTTGCTCTATGTTCTGTGACCTGACCAAGGCTTTCGACTGTGTCTCCCACAGACTGCTAATCGCAAAGCTCTCGTACTACAAGTTTGGTGATATCGCTATTGCACTGTTGGAGTCTTATTTAAGTGATAGGCAACAGTTTGTGGTGAGTGGTGGTTTGTTATCAGTAAAACAGGGCATAAGTATGGGAGTGCCTCAGGGCTCGGTCTTGGGGCCTCTCCTTTTCCTAATTTATGTAAACTCTCTACCTTCTGATACTCATCTTGGAAGATATGTACTTTTTGCTGATGATACAACTGCTTCTCTTACAGATCATAGCTTTGAGGATGCGGTTGGCAGAATGTGTGAGATGCAGTCTGAGGTAGAGGTCTGGTTTAGGAACAATGGTCTAATTTTAAATCAAGAAGAAACCAACTATATGGTTTTTTCTTTACGCGATATAGGTACGAATCCATTTGAAACTGTTGATTGTTCCAAATTTCTTGGTGTGCACATTGATGCGGGACTGACCTGGGTTCGTCATACTGATGAGGTTGCAGGAAGGATGCATGGAGCTATCTTTGTTCTTCGTAACCTGTCTAACAGGGTGTCACCATGTATTCTAAAAACAGCTTATTTTGCTTTGTGTCATTCAATTTTATCATATGCAGCGATTGCGTGGGGACACTCTTCTGGGGCAATCAGGGTTTTTGCTCTTCAGCGTAGGGCTGTTAGAGTGGTTGCTGCTCTGGGCTATAGAGATGATTGCAAAAATGCATTCATTGAACTTGGAATACCAACATTTCCTAGTTTATATATATACAAAAATCTATTGCATATCTATCAGCACAGAGACAGCTACCAAACTAACGGTGAAATTCATGGCCTAAACACGCGCGGAGAGGGTGATTTTTTTGTGCCTTTTAGAAGAGTTCGTCGATGTCAGAATGGACCTGATTACTTTTCGGTAAAATTCATAAATAAAATACCCCTAATATTAGAAGACTCGAGTTTAAAGCATTTAAAACATTGATTTACCAGTTCCTAATTGGAAAAGCCTACTATCATATAAATGACTATTTGGAAGACAGGGATTTCTCGTTCCCAGTGTAAACAAGTTCTCTCTACAGTCATTTCTATTCTTTTATGTTTAAGTTAACGATAGTTTTATATACATAGTGACAGTTTTATATACAAGTTTCTCTGTTGTAGATGTTGTAGATGTTTATCTCTATGTAAAATCTTAATTTTAAGTGATATATTGTTATATTTTTATTTGTACTTTTAACTGTTTTAATGATACTTATAATTAATGGTTTTAAAATAGTGTTAAGGTATTGTTCAAATGAATGAAATTTAACTCAAATAAGTTGACGTATGTAAGCTATTTTGCTGTAACATGAAATTGAAATAAATAAATAAATAAATAAAAATAATGTTGGCTCAGATTTATCTTTTTAATTAACAGGCAATATCTACCTTTACAGTTGAAATAATCGGAATCGCAATTAAAGGAAAATATATTAATATATCCTCTTAAGTAATATGTGAATTTAAAGTACTTTGTTATCTTATTATACGTTTAATTAAGTGAATTAAAATGCAAATTGAAATCATATATATTTATTGTATTATAAATAAAAATTTTACTTTATAATGTTGAAACAATTCCGTAGTGTATATTATTACGAAATGAGACCAATATATTATATTATAATCCATATTTTCAAATATATTTGATATATCGGTTGAATATTTCCCAACTTTGTAATTTAGAAATATCAAAACAAATCTAATAATGCAAGTAATATAATTGCTTTATTTATCTGAACTTTTAATTAAATTGTTTTTCATATTTTATTATATTTTCCAATTTATTTCGGTAACTTAATTCAAACTCAAATAAAGCAAATTTGCTCGTTTCGTAGCTGATAATTTCTAAATTTAACATGAAAATAATTGCATGTTGCCGTCCCATTTTATATACGATTTTTTGAACAGGTAAAATATGGCATTTTCTGATAATTTCTAACAGCTTTAATTATTCTTATTTCAACAAAGGTATTTAACAAGTGTATTTAAATCATGCGATATACAATATTTAGGTTGTGAGCGTAAACTTACTTCAATTAAAATTTCGTTGAGTGTAACAAAGGTTCGAAGCCTGTAACGTTGTAATTGTATCTGAATATTATATCGCGATTTTCTCTGTGTATCCATTAAATTGTGCTATCGACTGTCGCAACCTTACTACTACGAGTGGATTACAGTACTCCGACCCGCTTGACTGGGAGTGCCTTCCGAAGATGTGCATGAAAATAGGATATATGGACTTACCTCCTAGAAGATGCCTTGTGGCAATTGAGTTTTCAACACCTGATAGCATTGTTTTGTTAAAATTACAAAGTGTGTTAACGCGTATCTTTTGTTAGAGTAGCGGCTGAAACATCGTGTGAAAAACGGGGTGATAACCCCTTTATTTTAAAAGGTAGGTTCGACCCATGTGCTTCTAGTTAACATAACTAAAAAAATCATTTATCATTTCAACATGGTCTTTCTGAGGAACCGATGCGCATTTGTTCCGGGGAATCCCTTTCTTAAACAGGCGCTAATTGTTGGATAGAGAGTTTTTTGGTGAAACCTAACCTTCCTGGCTGATATATTCACCTAGCTCTTCTAATCTGCACTGGATTCCAGTCTGGTGGCTTCCCTTATACCGAACACCAAGTATATCGTTGATTTCTGGTAGGATCAATTTGATTTATTAACGTGTCGGCACTACCAGAATCTAATATCTAGTTCTTGCGCTATTATCGTGCATTTATCTTTAGTTTTCTTAGTGAGAATACTAAAGACAATCTACCGATCGACCAACGATATCGAGTCAAGAGATACTGAGGTTCAGTTCTCTAATCTTATCTAGTGTTTTTTTTTTGGTTAGAGACATCCTCTAAAATACCACAAACCTTTCATGAGTTTCTTTCTCATCACTACACACATTTTAAAAGTAGGGTATTTAAGTCATGTCATGTTAAGTTGTTACGAGAAAATTTGTATTGCTAATTTGTTACAATAAAATCCAATTTGTTAAGATATAATTTTAATTGCCTTATTATAATTACCATAATTCAAATAAAAAGCCAATTTGTTATTATCAACTATAAATGCACTTTTCTTTTTAATAATTATTTTAATTTACTAAAAATATAAACTGAAAGATACTCAGGGTGTATAGATTCGAAGCATGATAATTAAAATTTATTTCCGAGTGCAGTTGTTGAGAAAAGGTGCAAAATAAAAGATTAGAAATTTCAAAAAAACAATTATTCTATTTCCTTCTAACAAAAATAAGGAATTAAAATGTAATATTCTGTTGAACTTTCCTGGTGATAACTGCCCTTTAATCACCTTATGCTACCTCAGAGCTTCCTGGAGAGTGTTACTGGAAATTGCTGTAGTGCCTAGGATCTGTCCTGTGACGTAACTGGAAGCTGTCCTGGTAGGCCGAGTGCGTGTGGACTCAGTAGCGTGAAAAAAAAACCAGTACAAGGCAGTTAAAGAGTTCACCAAGAATATTGTTATCAACTCTGTCTCAATTTGGCGGAGAGCGTTGCTCGTCTGAGCTTTGGTCTTTAATATAGAGATTGGCAAGAGATAGCTAGAAATAATTCTTCTCAATTAACAATGCTGAAAAATGCCAAAACATGCTGAAGGAAAATTATGATATATAATTAAATATGCCTCCACCAATTTGCACAGGATTGTTTAGACTGTAGACAATAATGGTTTTAGATTAAACAGTGAACTGATTAAAAATAATAAATAAAATAAATAGCTGTTTAAGCTGAAAAAGATTGTGATGAACAATATTTCAATAAAAACAATTACAATAATCAGATAAGAACAAAAGTGAAATCGATAATTTTAATCAGATAATCAGAATGCAATCATTATTGCCTGAAAGCTATTTTCTAACTCAAAAATCACTTTAATTCAAAATAAAGGTAATGACAAATTGAAACGGAAATAGAGAAATAAAACAAACAAACAAAGATGATCTTGTACCCACCAAGGTCGAGAAGGGCTTGAGAAGGTGCTCTTTAAATAACGAATGACGATAAAATGCTTATACCGGGTGACCACGAGATTACTACCCAGTTCGTAATTTTCTTATAAAATGATACATCGATTTGAAATTTTAAGAAATGGTATCGTTGCTTGAGATGCATATTTTGGCGGTGTGGCCACCTTAGCGTCATTTCCGGTTTAACCGGAAGTCGTGTCAACTTTGATATTTTAGATAGAATACCCTGTATAAGTTTCAAAATTTAGATTCTACGGAACATTTTAAGTATAAAACATGTATTATATCTTATACCTATCTTTGCCAGATTTCGAGATAATGACAATTGAAAATATCATATTGATCGTCCATTCCATGAAGTTGACAGAAAACAAATGAATGAATTACTATCTACTAATGGCATAACAATTTAACTTCCGGTTTAACCGGAAGTACTACAAAATCTCACTTTCAGGCTCAAATTATTTCAATAATTTTAATGGAACACCCTAATATGAACATTAAATTTAAATTCTACTTGTATTTCTTGATATGTTTTGTTTATAGTGTCCTATGTCTAAACCTAATAGTTTTTGGGATATGGATAATTAAAAGTTCACCTGCACCCACTCGGGTGGAAAAGTAGCCAATGTAAATTTAAGAACTATAATATAAAACAACAAAAATCAACCAAAGCTTAAGTGTTCAAAGCGGCCGCCATTTACTTGTTGGCTCTTTTATGTGGCCCCAGTAAAAGAAATCCAAGGGCGTTAAATCCGGCGACCTTGGCGGCCATCTTACAGGTCCATTAGTACCCATCCAGTGATCTCCAAAAGTAGCATTTAAATGCTACTTTTGGCAACCAGTCTAGCGTTGTGGGCTGGGGCGCCGTCCTGTTGATAGAAGGCGTGTAGATATTGATTCACCGGCAGATTTTCTATAAAATCCTCAATTTCATTTTGTAGAAACTTAAGATAAGCTGCCGTATTTAAGGTTTCTTCGAAAAAGATTGGCCCTATAATGCGTGTTCCCATAACGCCAAGCCATACATTAATACCAAATCTTTCTTGGAACGCCCCTTCTCGAAATAAATGGGGATTTTCAGTTACCCAATACCTGCAATTATTTCTACTAAACATAACATTGGTGAAGCGGGATTCGTCCGAAATAAAATGGAGGATTTTAAATTAGGCTGTTGTCGCTCTTCTTCTAGATACCAATTGCAAAAGTTCAATCTTCGAAAGTAGTCTGCTTCATACAGATGATGATGGATTTGGTACTTGAAAGATTTGTAACCATGTTTGTGTAATATTTTTCTAGCACTTCCGCGGCCTATTCCTATATCAATACCAATTTGCCTTGTAGAAATGGTTGGATCAAATTCAACATAAGCTAATGTGTTTATTTCCGCCTCTTCACTCACTATAAAACTATCCTCATTTACATTGTTATTTTCCTGCTTTAAGTGATTTTTCAACCAAGGAAAATATTTGTGACATGGATGATCACGTTCTGGGTAACGTTGAACATACAATGCTCTCGCCTCTCTTCGGTTTTTTTTTTGTCTCACCGTATACTAGTAACATGTCAATTTGATGCTCGCGGGAGAAAAAAGGCATTTTGAATAAATCAGTTTACACTTATGAACAAAATTGTTGCTGCAAGGTCAAATTAACTCTCAATTATCAAGAACAGTGCTTACATTACGCCATACTAATGGCGCCTAAAAACTGAAAACAAATGAATTCCAGCAAACTCGCTCTTCGACATGCATAGCCATCTAAGATAGAATTATTGCTTTTAAATTTACATTGCCTAATTTTCCACCCGCGTGAATGCAGGTGAACTTTTAATTGTCCATATCTCAAAAACTATTAGGTTTAGATATAGGACACTATAAACAAAACATATCAAGAAATATAAGTAGAATTTAAATTTAATGTTCGTTATGGGGTGTTCCATTAAAATTATTGAAATAATTTGAGTCTGAAAGTGAGATTTTGTAGTACTTCCGGTTATACCGGAAGTGAACTTGTTATACCTCTAGTAGATAGCAACCCTCAAATAAGCTTAAATAGTCATATTATATTTTTCCTACATTCATTTGTTTTCTGTCAACTTGATGGAATGACCGATCAATGTGATATTTTCAATTGTCATTATCTCGAAATCTGGCAAAGATAGGTATAAGGTGTAATACATGTTTTATACTAATCTAAATTTTGAAAAATATACAGGGTATTCGATTTAAAATATCGAAGTTGACCCGGCTTCCGGTTAAACCGGAAATGACAGTAAAGTGTTTACATGGCCGAAATATGCACCTCAAGACAAGACACGACTCCTTAAAATTTCAAATCGATGTATTATTTTATAAGATAATTACGGACTGGGTAGTAATCTCGTGGTCACCCGGTATAGGCCGAATTACAACTAACTAAGCTTAACTATGATTCCCCATATAACTCATCACACCCGATAACGATACCAGAAAAAATTAGACTGAGTCTCCCACACTATAGACAGTTTTTGTTATTAATTTCTAAAAATGCTACCTCTAACTAGTACCTAAATATTGTGAACCACTTTGATCGATTCTTTTGTTGGGTTTCTACACAAAATCCGAAATTCAATAACCCTGCTCTTGGAGGATCAAGGCCCTTTTTTCTCTTATCCAAGAGCCTCAAGCTCCAAAAAACCCACTGTCACACATATGCCCTACAGACAAAAACATACCCACGGCAAAAGACAACGTGGTATGTGTGAAACGATAGTAGGCAGATATCAGAGATCCACGAGCTTAGCAGTTTTATTCTGCCCACAGAGTTTACGATATAAAAACTTTGGATAAAAATCAGATAAGGCAAAAAAATTGCAAGCCCTACCTTCTCACAACCTCTCACACTGGTCGTCGGTACAAGATAGAGTTCAAAATTCCTGTCCTACCTTCCACCAGAATCACATTTAAAAAAATATTTCACCGCGCGCAGTTGTCACAAATATTTCACCTTTTTCCACCGTACGAAACAATCGATCTTTAAGCATAAAATCTTAACTGCATATTTGAAATAATTTATCAATTTTAAATAATATATTCTACTGCTGAATTTACGTAGATTCAACCCATAATATTAATTTTCATTTTATATGAACCAGATAATTATCGACTGGTATATTTAAAAGACAAAAATTAGTTTTAAATGAACTAAGAACATAAGAATTCGGTATTTATTAATATTTTCATACTATTTAATGCGAAATTTTCCGCACTGTTGCTACCAGGTCGATTCAGACAGTAAGTCAAAATAGGTTGAAGATGAAAAGTTATTATTTCAAACCAAAAATAAATACAAACTCGGAACAACCTGATGTTACGGAATTGTTAAAATTACCGTAACAAAGTTTACTGTATCTGGCTGAAAAACCCATGGCTGAAAATTAAATTTTACCTATTTAAACATTACTATTTAACTTCTCGCCCTGATATAGGTAGACTTGAGCTCAATTCTCTCCTTGAATATTGCGGCTACATTTCTATTTATTTTCTTGAGTAAAATCCCCTTCAATTTAGTATTTTCAAGACATTTTGCAAGTATTCTATATTCCAGATGCCAAGAGAATAAACTAGTAGTAATTTAGTGAATATTTATTTCCTAATATTCACACAGAGTTTGTTATTACATTTAGGTAATAGTAACTGGGTAATATTAAAGTATTCTTTCAAGAAGATAATTCTTATTGCTAGATAGTATTGAGGCATTCTATTGAAACTTAGTTATAGTAATAATTAATAGTGTCAAGTTCATCATCTGAGACTTGGTTAAGGTTAGTACCTAGTGGTAACTTATTAATTTGAAGTTTAATCGCAGTGAGTACTAGGATTAAATTGCGGAAGTGATACTTGTTTGTTGATATTCACAGTGCTAGAATATTAAAATGTAACTTGAGTACTAAAATAATTCATATAATAATAATTTGAATCCTAACTACCACCAGTGACACTAATAGGTCAACTGCAGTGATATTCGATAGAATCTTTATAGCATAGTATTGACCGTCATTAGTCGTAATTTTTCTCAGTTTTAGAAAAGTAGATTGTTCTACCCGAGTAGTATGTTTTTTTTTAATAAATAAGTTGTTTGTGTTCCTGGTGTTAATTTTGAAATCTGTAGTCATGCTATAATCTGGTCTCATTCTAAATTTTCGCAATGCCCTTGCATAGGGTATACTTTCTAAGTTTTATTACCCTTACTTCAGACAGATAGAACATCTAATAAATTTCTGGTAATAAAAATTTAGTGGCGCCCTGCTCTAACTACCAAATACTACAACCCATTTCCATTAAAAATATAAACCATTGATTGAGTCAAGATATGTATATACAGCTGAATGAGCAATTAGCAAATAAGGCTGGTTACAAGCTTGGGGGAGATATATTGGTTTGCTATTTAGTAATAGTAATAGATAGTAGTTCTGGATGGTTCATCGAATGTCGTGCAGATAGGACTAAAAGACATTTACGGTTTACACCAGGATTTTTGTCATCATTTCTACTGCACTGTGATCAAGGGCTGTATCTACCAGATGACACCATCAAATTTAAGTCTGAATGTAGATCTAATTATGTCGACTCTTCGGGAACAGCTTAATGAAATTCCCTGATATCTTTATCTTGCTAGCAACTCACATATTATTATATGAATTATATTGCACCATTCTACTCGTCCTTAGTCATCCTGGATAGGCGATGAACTCTTTTACTCACATCTCTTTCTGGTTTCAATTATTTTTTAAATGTTTGATGAAATTCGCTTTTGCCACTTTGATACTAAATGTAAGGCCAATAGGGTGGAACTGCAGTAGCAGGAATTAGTGTAAAGATATAAAAATAATTTCAATGACCAACATTTTGGGATTCTAATGAATGGTGATTTTGATGAGAATGAACCATGAATACAGGTTACAAAATGGTAAAGGGATTTAAAATCAGTTACATAGTTAACGACCCTATCAGAAAGGCTAGGGTAAAGTCGGGTGAGGTGACCAAGAGAGAGAGAGAGAGAGATAGCAAATTTAATTAATTTAGACTGGTCGCGTTATGTAGCTAGTGGGACATCGGTCGGTATAGTGTCTGAGACCAAGTGCATGTATTCTATTGGTTCACGTACCCGGGCCTGTTTAACATAGTTGAATGAGATAAGTTGTGCTTTGTCTTTGTTTTGCCAATGATAGTCAAAATAGATTAAAAAGAAAATCAATACCTACGTTGTGTTATTATTATATCTTACACAATTTTTTAGTTATTCGGATTGCGTTTCGACTAAACACTATTAGGGAAATTTGAGGGAATGGTGCGTCATGTAAATTAAACCACAGATTCCTAATACGCCTGCCTGCGTGCCATACTACGCCTGGAATTCACGAGGGAAAAGAGCATGGCAGACAAAAACCTCGATCGCAATTCCTAAACCGAGTTATGCTGTGCAACCTTTATTAGTATAACAATTAATTAAATTACTATCTCACGCATCGCAATTTGTCGTTCCACACTTGTGACAATACTGCCATACATTCAAAACTGAAGAGTTTAGTATTAGTTAGCCAGACGTCGCCAGCAGGTACTGAGGTCCCATACGGGAGGCTACTCAGCTATAGTTGCAAATTGGGTCAATATCTCTAGAAAGACCTGCAGGCCGATTAATATATACTTCCTTCGTCATCGCTTAGCGATTGATTAAATTATGTAAACACTTTTGTGATTGATTAGTATTTCTCTAGTAGGCGGTAAGAATATAAGAGATTACGGAAAAATGTTTCAAATAGCTCGTACCTTTACTGTTGCTTATTACTAATATTTCTATATAATATATTTCAATTTCGAATATATGGTTTTATTCTGTGTAATTGTGCACAGGCTACAGATCTCTTATCATTTCGGGTGCTTGTAAGCAATTGGCATCAAGTCAAAAATCAAGGTTACAGATTAATGTTAATTTAAATTTTACATATAAAAACAAATCATTAAAAATATAACATTTGCTAAAAGAACGACTTAGGGTGCTTTGCTCGCAACCTCACGATTTATAGCTAGGATGTTCGCTCAGTCAGGGGAGGTAAATGTTAGTGGATTCATCAAGTCCCTTACTGACATTACAATCACAGTCATACTAAAACTAAAATTCCAGCACGAAAAGACAGCAAACAATACAGTGTTATTCACAGCATAAAACGATTTCTTTAAATATATACACATGTTATACCATCAAATAAAAATTATCCATGAGAATAAATGAAATATTTGTGCAAATTATGTTTATGACAATATCAAAATATATACACACGTTATACCATCAAATATGAATTATCAATGAGTATAAAATATATAATGGTCCAAATTAGGTTAATAACAATATTATAAGTTTCATTTTACCGACTTGTAATGACATAATATTGCAACACAGAAGCAAAACAATTCACCAAAATAAACCGTACACTCCGCTGGCTTCTGACTCTCTATTTTCCGTTCTCGAGCAATACCTTTCGGATCTCCTCCAAAAAACCTCGCAAAAACTCGACATCAATTTATGACCTGATTTATATTTTACATTTATAAAGGGTATCTCAAAATATATACATATATAGGGTGTCTCAAAAATTAATGTATCAGGTTCAATGAAATAGTATTTTACAGAGGTGGGTTATCTCAGAGTGTATTAGCCTTTTGGTGTAGAGTTTTGAAATGAAATTTAGTCTAGATTTTAATGTACAAATCTCCAAAACTAATACAGTTTTCAAAATAATAGGGCAAATTTCATGGCCTATCGATTAGGCCATGGAGTCTTTTTAATATTGTGCATATTTCATACGTACAAGGTAATAAATAATATCTGCACATTGCAGTTGATGAACACATCTCAGACACATTCACCATTAACGCGGGTATGCTCCCTGGTGCAATACAAAAACTCTTGTTCCTAATCTATATTAATAACCTGGTGACAGAAACCAACAATCCTATTTACAGTTTTGCAGTTTTGTTCACACATCTGAGGTAGCGCCCCGAAGCACACCCTAAAGCTGATGGATTTTATTCAGAAGAGAGTTGTACGTCTCATCGGCGACCCG
Source organism: Pissodes strobi (assembly GCA_016904865.1). NCBI lineage: Eukaryota > Metazoa > Arthropoda > Insecta > Coleoptera > Curculionidae > Pissodes > Pissodes strobi. The sequence goes on from JAEQML010075862.1 coordinate 12,479, forward strand.
GAGTTGACCGGGGATCTGGATAGTCTGGAGCATCGCAAACATGTGGCCAAGATATCCCTGTTTTACAGATATTTTCACGGCAGATTTTTCCAGGATTTAGCCCGCCTCATCCCGCCTCCCCGCAACGCCTGTCAGACAGTCACGCCAGACGGCAAGAGCGCACCCGTTCTTTGTACAACTGGAAACACCTAGAACATCGCTTTACCAGAAGTTCTTTGTCTGGCCCATGCCGACTCAATAACAGGTATTATTGACTTGGCGCACTGCATCACTGTGGAACTCCCTTCCAGGACCCCCAAATTACAACCGTGTCAATCAATATCTTCGCACAAACACCGCTCGTCGAGTGCCATAGGATCTCCCTTTAGTCTGTGTCATTGCCATAAAAAAATAAAAAAAAAACAAATAAGGTCAAGTGGGGTGAATGCGACCACCATACGTATAATTTTACTTTTAATTTGATGTCATGTAAAACTCAACAGCTTTATAGCAACCATTTTTGCTACAATATATTAGGAATTAGGTAACCTAATTATTCTAAAATAATATACGTTTCTAAAAAGTAGAGAAAATATTTTAGTGAAATTATAAAGGTTGTTTATATTATTGCATTTATCCCGCTTTTGTTTGGTCACTGCGTTTAAGCACACAAGAAGGAAATGCAATTAAGCAAAAAATTTTTCATTTCGTTTAGAAACTACAAAAGGTATTCGAAAAAATAATTTTCATTCATTAACACAAAAGAAGTAATGCGGCTTACGCTTAGTAGGATATAACAATATTTTTCCGCATCTGGCCACACAAATGCTTTTTCTCTTCGACGAACAAACTTTGCTTCCGAATGAACGTTGGTAATTTTTTACGTAGTATCGTAATAGTGTTTCAGTGTGTATTTTACTATAACCCATTTCTGTATGTCCAAAGTTTCTGAAATTTTGTTCTGCACTTTCTCTTGATCAAAATTGTCTACATCCGATAAATCTTGTTCAAGGCCTTCACTTTCTGACTCGCTGCCTGTGCTGACTTTGTATTATTCCTTCTCTGAGGCTTTTTTACTATTTTCTTTATCTTGTAAAATTTTAGGAAAATTGCCATAAGTATCAACTTCAACTCCCGAGGCAACTTTTTGCTTCTTTACTTTTGGGCGAATTTTTATTGTAG